>SJVG01000485.1:0-28509 GCA_034774675.1 Scedosporium minutisporum
TCGAACGCACACTAAGCTCAGACAAGTACCATGGACCCAGCAAGCAGGGGACGCACGTCTTCGGGTTGCAGGAGAAGCCTCTGGAGGAGATTCAGAATTAACCTCAGGAGAATTATTACACGCAGAATTTTGGGGAGGGGGTTCAGGGGATTTGGGCGGTTGGGGTGGGGCATTCGGTGCCGTCGAACTTGACCGCTAGCGAGGAGTGGTTTGGGTTGTAAGAAAGAGTATGAGTAGGCCCAATGATGAGTGTGTGTTGAGGGGGAGAAGGTGGTTGTAAATATGAAATATCAGACTGGGTATTCGTTCGTGTAGTATCCGATATATATTACATACAAGCAAAGCCTTGGGGCTGGTGTTCCATCTTCCGCAAATACTGTTTTGCACTCTTGACGCAAAGAACTCCCGAGGCACCTTGGCCTGCACAAAGAAACGATGTTAAACTCAAGAACTCCTCTCTCACCCTCGACCACGACTTTCAAAATCTTGCCGGAATCTTTTGCGTTTTTTTCCTCTCTCGACATAGGAAATATCATCCAAAAGAAACACCTATCATGACGAGTCTGGGCTGTCCGCAAACTCATCGGCGCAGTCATTCTCCGGCAACGCGACCCGCGGTCTCTGCGGAAGCGGAAGCGACTTCATGCTCATCAACGACGGATATCCGAAAATCTCACCATCCCGATGGACGGCCCCCGTACACATCGGCGGAAACTCCCATTGGGGATCGTTTAGCAGTAACCTCGCGAGCTCGAGCTTGTCCGTCAATTTTGTAGCCAGACGCGGAACACGGAGCGCCTCGGCATCCGCCCACTCGGGTCCCACGGTCCTCACAATCCCAGGAATCTCGCGGTCCGTGATGCCTTCTAGCCACCAGATAGGGACAAGCTTGATGAAGGCCAGGTAGTGGGCGAGGAGGATTAGCGCGCGGGGTTTCTTAGCTCTCATGGCAGTGACTGTGGGTTGTGGTAGGTATGTAACCCATGTCGTGATGAGGAGCATCGTTATGGGTGTTGGACCATTTAGTAGCTCGGCGTAAAGGGCACCGAGGAATTTGAGTGTGAGCTCGTGATACTCGATGAGAGGATACTCGTCGTCGTCTTCGGGAATGGTGGCTATTAGCTCGGTCAACTCGTGGGGTATATAGTTCGCTGCCAGCGCTAGATTCAAGACGGGACGGAAGAACACGTCTCTCATGCCGCCGTGAGAGGATCTATCCCTAGCTGACATCTGAAGAAAGATGCCGATCCCTCTCCATACTGTTATCCAGTCGAGTATGTATAGCTCTTTCGTATCCTCTTCCCGAAACGATTGGGACGCGATGGCCGTCAGGAGAAGGGAGCCCGCGAGTATTCCCGGGCGTGACTCTGGCTTCATTTCCGTAACCGCACACCGATATCCTTCTAAGGCTCTCGCGCGGTACGCAGCAGCTCTCGACGGGGATATATCCTGGTTGGTCGTCTGCATGTGGCACGCTGACAGACTCAGGACGATGTCCATGAGGAAGCGGTTCTGGAATGCCAGCTGTGGTATATCGACCTGCAGGATCCTGCTCACCGAACTAGGTTGCCCCGGCGAACCGATCGAGAAGCTCGAGAATGCAAAGGTCGAGTACCACCAGAGTAGCTTCATGTCTTCATTATCGAATGCGCTCGGCCGGAACTGCGGGCTCTGCGGCACGGATAGCGCCAAGGGAAGAGCGCCATTGTCGTGGGGTAATGTGGTAGGAGATTTACTTCGTGATGTCTCAGCGGCGACGGGCGGAGTGGGGGAGGTATGAGAAGAAGAGGAGGTGGGTAGTGTGGGAGGAGCCTTGGTGTATACGCAGATGGTTCGTCGGAGGGTGCAGTTGCGACAGGAGGGGCGGCCTTCATCGCATTTGACCTTGCGTGCCTTGCAGGTCCTGCATCCCGTCCGTGACTTGCGATGCGGCCGCTTGGAATGGTATGGCTTGGGTATCTGAGGGTTATCGTTCGACTCGTCGGGAGGGATCGTGTCGTTCGGGTCCATATTTGTAGTTATTGTTTCGGTTTCGGTTAGACGATGGCGGGGTTCTTTTGTTTGTATTGGTGGCACCGCTTATGCAGGAGAAATGGGAGATCGCATAACTTGCGAATGCGAATGCGAAGAAGGGAAAAAGGAAAACCGGTGAGGGGAACACGCTGAAAATGCAGGTATACGCGAAGATATCAGGAACGGATCGTGGGTATCAGTTGGGACAATGAAACAAGTTCGGATTAATTCAGGATGTGATGGATTATATTTTAGGGCTGCCAGAGTTGGCACACCAGGATTTAGCTCCTGGGACGTGATTGAAGCTTAAACATGGGTCCAGCATCAAATGGCATTGAATACGTGGGCAAAGTCTGGGACAACACGGTGCTCACTGAATACGACGCAATACGAGGGCATTCTGACGCTGACGCAGCCCCTCAATTGCTCTTCTCTAAGCCCGAGGACGAGGAGGTTTAGACGGAGCGGCGGGCGGAGTCGGTAAATTGATTTTCGGCGACTTGAGAGTGGACACTGGATAGACGGGATCCAGCACGACTGCGTTGCACCTTCTAACCGTTGCTGGAAGTGGGATTACCTAATCAATGGCAACCTCAGCTTCATCGTCACTTGACGGCGCGTCAGATTCGCGAAGACGAGGTTCTCGCGAAAAGGCCTGAATACACCGATTTCAAGCTCTATTCCCTAAAGTCATCCCTCCGGAAATGGCGTCAATCTTCGAATTACCAGACGAGCTGGTGATATCGGCCATCACCAACCATTTCCCGTGTCGCGAGCCGCAGATTCGCGCCCTCACCACCCTTTTAAGTGTATGGCAGCTCTCTTCCTCCCCAAGACGCCCCTCGCACTCCCCTTCGAACACAAGCTGATAGACTTTTCTCCGCAGCCCAATTGTGCCCCATGTAAAAACCTAGTCTTATACGGAACGAAAGCGACGGGAAAATCGGCCATAACGGAATCCCTCCTTGAGAAGCTCTCCGACAACAACAGCGACGACTCGACGATCCACTACACCGTCGTGAAATCCGCACGATGCATAACCGGACGACACCTCTTCGAAACCACCATAGACGCCGTAGCGCAGGCGATACATTGGCCAGATGCGTCGAAGAGATGCGAAAACCTTTCGCAGCTCGTCATTGAGCTCTCGAAGATGCTCAAGTACCATCCCCGAGCTGTAGGACGGCGTTTCGCGCTTGTGTTTGACGGCATAGATGACCAGAGAGAGGCGCCGCCTACGTTACTCCCTGCCCTGGCCAGACTAAGTGAGATGGTGAGGCCCTCTTCTTCTCTTCTTGTATTCCGTGCGCTGCTAACACTCCCCCGGTCTAGATACCATGTCTATCATGCGTTTTCATCGTCACCTCCCCTCCACCCGCCTACCTCCGCACAGTCATCGGATCCTTCCTCGAGTTCCCAAACTACAAAAAACACGAATTCGTCAAAATCCTCTCCCTCGAAACCCCTCCCCCCATCCCCAACGCAACCGCACAAGAAACCACCGAACTCTGGCGCCGCTTGTGCGGTGCCGTCTACGACTCCCTCACGAAAGCCGCCTCCCGCACCCTCCCTTCCTTCCGACACAGCTGCCACGCCCTCTGGCCGCGGTTCATCGCCCCGATCCAAGCGGGGACGCACTCCCCAAAGGAGTTCTCCAAGCTTCTCATCGCGTCGCGCGTCCACTTCCAGGACGAATCCCTGCTCAATCCGAGCATCGTGTCCAGCATCGCCACAAAGCCGGCGCCTCCTTCTCTACCGCTCCCCAAAGAAAGAGACTCTTCTACGGACCTAGCTACCTTACTACCTACCGTCGCCCGCCTCCTTCTCCTCGCCGCCTACCTCGCATCTCATAACCCCGCCCGCCACGACATAACCATCTTCTCAACCCACAACTACGGAAAACGCCGACGCAGAGGCGGCGCCGCATCCACCGGACCCCGCTCAGCCGGACCAGGCCGCGGACGCCACCGCAAGATCGCGCGGAAGCTCCTCGGCGCGCACTCCTTCGTCGTAGAACGCATGATGGCCATCTTCGTGGCTCTCAGCTCTGAGTGGGCCGCCGGCGAGGCTGGCGCTGTTGGGGCCGATGGCACTTCTGCGTTGCCTATTGATGCGGATGTGGGCGTTGCGCTTGCGACGTTGGCGAGCTTGAGGTTGCTTATTAGGGTTGGTATTGGGGGGGATATGATGGATAGGGGGGCGAGGTGGAGGATTAATGTGTCGTGGGAGGCTGTGAGGGCGTTGGGGAGGAGTGTGGGTATTGAGGTGGAGGATTGGCTTGTGGAGTAGAAAAAGGGATACTGCATTCGATAGACGGGACGGGGCATCTGTAGTGGCACGCAACCTGCGTGATAGCATCTCGTATAGATATCAGCAAGATATTCATTGCATACCGCAAACGTCACGAAGGAAACATATGCGATAGCAAGCGACAGCCGAAACAGAAAAAAAGCACTTCCAATTCAGGTCATAATCTGCCCGAAGAATCCCAGCATCTATTCAGAGAGCTGGAAGATAGCCTTGGCTTTGCTCTTGTCCTTTTTCCTAACCAAGTCATACATGATAAATGCTTTGATAAACACCATCTCGCAAAAAAGCACGCATCAATCTTCCTAGTTGTAGAAAAAGAAAAAAGATCCCACAATGTTCGTTCGTTGACTTCAAACGTGTACAACTATTCCACCAAACCAAACATGAACACAAAGGAGCGCTCGCTTCGAGTCCTCCAAAAGACGAATAAAGCAAACTCGGAATCCCAAGATCCAAAGAGTACAGAATAGCCCACTCCTCTGCCACAAACAGAATAAGAATGAAAAAGAAAAAGAAAAAAGCGATAAACAGATTTTATAACGCCGAGTTCCAACCGCCATGATTGATGATGATGATAATGATAACCGTCTCTATATCTATACAGTGTATCCCTCTTTTGTCTTTGATTTTAGTGTTGTTTTCACTTGCTTTTTTCTTTCCCTCTTTTCTTTTTTGCCGCCCCGGCTCCGGTCCCGTTGCCCGATGTCCAGCTCCCTTGGGACGGTTCCTGGGGGATCGGGCGGGATGTCGCTTTGAGCCATCGGTTCCTGCGTGCTCAAGCTCAGGTTTTGCTGCATGGCGCAGCTGAAAGGGGGCTAGCGGTCCGGGGAGAGGCGGAAAGGGGAGCGAAAGAAGCAGAAAAAGTAATGATAGCAAAAAGAAAAGAGAGATGGACCTTTAGCCCGATTCCCAGATAACCGAACATCAGAGAAAATCTCTGCGTGTGAAGAACGAAAAGAGGGTAACAAAAAAGAGTATGAAGAAGAAAAGAAAATATGATAGAAGATGACAACGGGAACTAAATCAAATCATTGAACGCCAATAGCCCTGTCAGCAGCCAGCCAAGTATCTTCCTGCTTCGTCCTCGGAGGAAGAGGCGTATTACTCAGACCCTTAGGCTGTGAGCCTCGTTCGTCGTCGGACTTCTTTGAGGTGTCGCCATTGGAATGACCATTCGTGTAGGGATGATTCACGCCGGTATGGCCATTGCCGTAGAAAGGGGGTCGCAGCCCGCCGTTGATCGGTGATATAGTCTTCCGATCAGTCAAGGGTAGTAGAGGTCCGTTCTTGGAGGAATCGGCCATCATGCGTGCCTTGCGATCGGCCTTGTTGCTAGCGCTCGAGCGGTCATACATGTAGAGCCCGAGGAACGTAAGCGCAATACCAACACCTTGAATCCATGTGGTGGGATTTCGGAACCATAGGAGGGTTACGGTGATGACGAAGACGCGCTTGAGCAGGCTGGCGACCGAGTAGGTCACGGGGGAGACCATGGAGAGCAGGGTGAAGGCAATGATGTTCTGACCAAAGTGGAACGTTCCATTGAAGATGAATTCGAGGAACAAACGACCATGGTCAAAAGTGTGGGGCTTCTCAGTCAAGTCAATCGAGCCATCGTGGAGGAAATCTTTGATAAGATCAATCCCATCGGTCCAGAACCAGATGGGGGACGTAAGAATAAACGCAAGACCCGACGAGTAGCAAAGGAGGTTGAGCTTGTCGAGCTTACGAGACTTGACACCGAGCCCCTGGGCCTCAGCCTTGGCTGCTTCGTTGAACAGCCGCTTGGAGAAGATATTCTGGGTAACGAAAATGAGGGCGGCAAGGAGGGCGTAGAGAACACCGACAAGCTGGCCACCGAATGTGCGGTTTCCGGAGCACGCGAGCATAACACCCAGAGTTAGAGGGACGAGAGAAGCGTAGGTGGCAACCGGGTAGCGAATGTCGAAGATGATGCGGTAGGCAAGGACCGTGAAGAGCGGGGACAAGCCCTTAATGGTATGGACCAGGGACACGGGGATCTTTGACGTCGCGTTCGAGCTTAAGAGATGGCCTCCAATTTGGAAGAGCGCCAAAGGCAATGTCGTCTTAATAACGTCTCTCGAGGGCGGGCGAATGGGATACTTGAGCGCAGGAATTGCTGTTCTAATCTTGGGGAAGGTTGACGCCAGGGCCGAAGACAACATGCAGTATGAGGAGACGAATGCGAATTGTACGATGGTTAGGGTCGCGGGCTTGTCGAAGCTCATGAGAATAGACTTGGAGGAGGTATTCGTGAGGACAGACGAGGTATACCAGAGGATACATAAGAACTATCGCCACGATCGGAGTTAGCGTCTGCACTCTGCAGCATCTGAGGATCGATTCAGGTGTTCCAGGAAGCGCATACAATGAGCTTTGGGGATACTGGCGCTTTCAACGCATCTGTGATCTCGTGGACATTCTGGCTGACACTGCCGCCGCGCGTCCTAATTGTCCGGATGGCTTCGCTCAGGCTCTTTTGACGGGAGTGACCATTCGTCCTTTGAGATGGGGTAGAACCGCGGAGCATCGGTGGGTTGGCATACGTATGGTCGCGGCGCGGATTCCACTTGGGGTCAAGCTGCTCAAAGGTAGAGTTGTCACTGGCGTCCATATCTGGGAACTTTTCAAGTCCGTTCTGGACAGGGGCTACATCGTTGTATGGCTGCTTGACGCGGCCAAGGGGCACTTGTCGGTCTTCGTCGAGAGTCGAATGAGGCATCTTGTCGTCTTTTCCAATTACTAGCCAAGCGAGCGGGGAGGGAGGAATGTCTTTGTCGGGGGGTTGTTAAGTGATGGGGAATGTCGCGAGTCTCGTTATAGCTGCATGGTGCCAATTGGCCTGAGACAAGAGGAGAGAATTGGCGAAGCGAGTGCGTGATAGTACAAAGGGCGAGAAGTTGGGGGAATAATTGCAGAACTGCAAAGGGAACGAGTGAACGGCGACAGTACGCAGTCTTATCGCCTAGTTTCTTGCAGCGTCTATAATCGCATCGGATGAAGAGGAGAGATAGATTGCCCGTTATCAGGGAATGGAGATAGATAAATGTGGCATACGTTGAAGATGGCTTTGAACATTTATGGTGGGCCAAGGGAGCAAAAGGACGCGAGTAAAGTACCTCGAGAATGTACTTCGTCGTGTAATGTACAATGCTTCGTACCCCCCGCTAGCACAGTGATGATCTCCCTTTCCAGTCTTCGAAACACCACACTCAGGGACAAGCACGCAACGCTACAGGGGGGGAAGGTGGGAAGGGTGGGCCGGGGTGGCTCGTATTAGTGGGGATTTCCAATATTTTTAGCGCAACCAACAAGAAACCTGGCCTGCGACACGCTGCGGATTGGTGGGTCGAGAGATTGGCACTGTGCCCCCGGAGCACTCATCCCGTAGTCCGGCACTGTACTACTGTGCTGGATGCGGTACGTACATTTGCATGACACATGCAGAAACGGAAGCCAAGGCTAAGTGAGAAGTGGGATGACAGCAGCGACAAACTGGAACTGGACAATTGGACAAGGGGAGTTCTTGCGGATTAACTATTCGCCGTCTCCGGAAATTCAAATTTGCTGAGCAGGCTGGAAACTCGTGCCTTTGAGGCGATAAGGCTAAACCCGCACCCGCGATTTTGGATTTGCAAAGGACCGATTTATTTCAGGTCGACAAGCTCCGGTTGAACAACTATTTGCAACCAAAAAGTAATTCAATCCAACCAACCGTCTCGCTAATCGGAATACCCGTCAGCCGCGCGCCGCCTAACACCCAGCTAGATACTCGACTGATACTGATAGATCTCTTTTTCTCTTTCCTTTTGCCCCCTCCATTGTTTCTTTTTTTTCGTTTCTCGCCGCGGCGCGTTATGCCACCGAAAGTCCCGGATCCCAAACGATTTGTGCGGCGCGTTCTCATCGCCTTCACCCTCCTCCAGATCACCGCCCCTCCCAAGCTTCATCTCCAGAGCGTCGCGTCATCGACGTCAACATCGGCGCCATGGCCCAAAAAATGACCAAGAACCAGATGCGGCGAGCGAAGAAG
Source organism: Scedosporium minutisporum (assembly GCA_034774675.1). Classification (NCBI taxonomy): domain Eukaryota; kingdom Fungi; phylum Ascomycota; class Sordariomycetes; order Microascales; family Microascaceae; genus Scedosporium; species Scedosporium minutisporum. The sequence goes on from SJVG01000485.1 coordinate 8,378, forward strand.
AAGGAGCAGAAGAAAGCCAAAACCGCCGATCAGAAGCCCACTCCCGACGAAACCAAGCCAGCGACACCAACTGATAGCGAGGAGGCGATATCCAAGGCCATCAGGGATGGAGAGAAGGCGGACGCCGATGTCGAGGTCAAGAAGCCCAGTCAGATCGTCGTGGACGGACCCGAACCCGATAGCCTTGACGAGATAGACGATCCATCCGTGTCGTATTTCAAGGATATATTCAAGAAGTTTGGCGCTACGGCCGATGGCGAAGATGAAGCTACTAGGGAGGCGAATGCAGGGAACAAGGGCGAAGTGTTTTTCGGCGACGACGATGAAATACCAAGCGAAGATGAAGAGGCGGCGCCCAAGCTTTCCAAAAAGAAGAGGAAACAACTGACCAAGCTTTCCATCGCGGAACTCAAGGCCCTCGTCCCGAATCCCGAAGTCGTCGAGTGGCAAGATACGTCGTCATCAGATCCCCGCTTGCTCGTCCAAATCAAGGCACAGCGCAACGTCGTGCCCGTACCCACGCACTGGTCCCTCAAACGAGAATACCTCTCATCAAAGCGCGGTATCGAGAAGCCACCCTTCAAACTACCGCAATTCATTTCCGAGACCGGCATCACCGAAATGCGAGACGCGGTGCTGGAGAAGCAAGACCAACAAACCCTCAAGCAGAAGCAGCGTGAACGGGTGCAACCCAAGATGGGCAAACTCGATATCGATTATCAAAAGCTATATGACGCATTCTTCCGCTTCCAGACCAAACCTGAGCTCACGAGGTTCGGCGAAGTATACTACGAAGGCAAGGAATGCGAGGTGGACTATAAGAACTTTAGAGCTGGTGAGCTTACCGACGCGACAAAGGAGGCGTTGGGTATGCCTCCAGGCGCGCCGCCACCCTGGCTAATTAACCAACAACGATTCGGACCTCCCCCATCCTATCCTACCCTCAAGATTCCCGGACTCAACGCGCCGCCACCGCCAGGCGGATCGTGGGGCTTCCATCCCGGCGGGTGGGGCAAGCCTCCCGTAGACGAGTTCAACCGACCTCTATTCGGCGGTGATGTGTTCGGTCTTGCGGCTCCTAACGGTGCCGCCCCTGGCAGCGCACAACCTACGCAAGCAGTAGCGCAGCCCCAATACGCCGCTGAAGAACCCATAGACAGGACGCTGTGGGGCGAACTTCAACCACGCGAAGAGTCCGAAGAGGAAGAATCAGAGGAAGAGTCCGAGGAGGAGGGATCCGAAGAGGAAGAGCTTCCCGGCGGCGGCCTCGAGACGCCAAGCGGTCTCGAAACTCCCAGCGGCTTCGTCAGCTCCGTACCGACGGAATATCCTCCCACCGGGGTGGAGACCTCCATCGCAGGAGAGCTCGATCTCCGCAAATCCCGCCGCGGCATCGACACGGAAGAATCAACCCACCCCCGCTCCGCCTATGCCGTCATCCCCGAAGCGGCGGCCCGTGGCGTCGAGGGCTTCTTCGGCAGCGAGCGTACGTATGACCTCAACGCGGCGCGAGCCCACATGCCCGTACTCGGGCAGGAAGACGACACGCGCAAGAGGAAGAAGCCAGGTGATATTGATGTGGCGCTGGATCCTGACGCGCTTCTGCAACATGGCGGCGTTAACAAGGACGAGGTGAAGAGGCGGTACGAGGAAGGGAGGAAGGAAGAAGGCATTGGCGCTAAGTGGTCTTATGAAGAGGACTTGCAGGATATGATTGCCCAGGAGTCGAGGAAGAGGCAAAAGATGGATGAGAAGAGGTATGAGAAGAAGCGGGAGACCAAGTATAAGTTCTGAGAGGGAAGAAGGTTGGTGTGCCATGCCCGGATGGATGAGATTTTCACATTGGCTTAGTGTTGGGGGGGTTACATGAGCTTGAGGCGCGTGGGTGAAAAAATACGGAAGCGTCATTCTCTCCATGTTGTCTTTATTTGTACGTTATGTTATTAGGGACTGGGCGTTATTATAGCACAGCATTCATAGAGGCAGATTGCAATCGGATGCTTGACCTTCGCTCATGAACTCTTATACTTTAAAGCTCCAGGGCTGTATAACTCCCGTTTAGCTTGATACATGATAGTGTGATGGGCCCAGAAATTTACTCTTTTCTTTCCATCAAGAGTCTCCATTAAAATGAATTATTATGAGGCGCTCTCTCTGCGGACTCTAGGGCCCAAGAACAAGCAGGCCTGGAAGTGTAAAACCATTTTGATGCAGGACATGGCATCAAGACGAGCTAATATCGCCTCGTCAACCCAACTAGGAATGGAACGGGTTGTTCTAATATAGAAATAAGAAATAATTTTGCCTCTTTTTGTGTTTTACGTTGCTCTACCAAGTATACACTCAAATAGAGAACTAGAATAGAGGCCAAAAGATGAATCTTTTATGGCAGCTCCCCTCAACCATGTCATGATTCGACGTTCCGTGATACGCACAGACTCGCATCCTTAAATATTGATAGAACATCTCAATATCTTACAGTACCACCCGTACATACATAGGACTTGGCTTATTATCTGTGAGATGAGGGCATTGTCATGGTTTCATTCATGGGAGAGGTGCGGCAGGACGGCATCCAAAGAATGAGGTGAGAGAGCATATTTATGAGTGAGCTTGAAGCCCGCGGGACTCAATCAATCAATCACTGTAGGGCTACATCGAACCACTTTACCACTAAGAATATCGGAGTGACTATCCCCGTATATGACCATGATTCCCGGGTCCCATAGTACACCGAAGTATTTTTTTATTACTTTTTTCGCTATTTGGACTCGGGCCATCACAAGTCGGCATCCTGGCATTAGGATGGTCTGTCTCGCCCCGTGTCGCCTCAATACATTCGGGACTCGCCCAGTCTGTATCTCATACATGTACCGCATGCCAGAGACAGAGAACCTGATGCCTCAATATATTGGGGGTTTCTTTCAGCCTCGTAGCAGCAAGCTACTCTCAACTTCTCGAATGTCTCATTAATTATATAATCATATACTCCTTAAGGCAAGCCGCTGAGCTTGTTCAATGTATCCATGTACGGAGTACAGTGGGGTGTGCACCCGGAGAGGAATCGAGATAGATTTTAGATATCATCCCAAAAAGATCCCATATATACAGTGCAGGCATTCTCGCATCATATTCTAGATGACTAGTCTTAGCTCTTCCAACCTCCGCCATTATTTTCGTTAACATGCCCATGTTTCCGTTGCTACCGTATGTACGCAGATATATAGAGTGCGTGTGCTTCTGAACGGCTTGATTCTTATCCCGGAGATACTGCGTGCATGTGTTCATCTGTTCTCTGCTAGGCAATTTTATGTCCTGGAGGAACATAGAACGCTAGGTGTAAGTAAGGAGACTTTGTTTCTGGTGACTGGATGTTTGACTAGGCTGCGATTTCTCGCTTTTGTGCGGTAATACATCTCGGCTATTCGTACACGTAGCGGCATGCTTGAACCATCCCGTCGATATTCTCAAGAATACTTAGGACGGGACCCAGCGGAGTGTAGTGGGGATGTGCGTTTTGGAGTCTACCCTAATCACCGCAAGCACAGAGCTGGAGCATAGGTGTTGAATGTGATATTCGTGAAAACAGAAAAAATGAAACTCCTTTTGCCCAGTTGAGCGAAGAGTGTTCCATTCTCGGCCGAGGAAGTGATATCAACGAGGTTTTTGTTACAACCACCCTATAACCGATCTCTATGACGATGGAGAGTACGCCCCGAGCCTAGTGAAGACGTTGTAATTCGTACACACCTATACGGGGATTATAACGGTAAGCAAAGGTTTGCACATGATACACTCTGTCCAATCTGAGCGAAGAGGACGGAAGGCAACAATGCCTGGGCGAGGCGTGGTTAGTAGCCCGCAATATCAAACCATACATATGGGGATTGACTTTCTTCGTTGGGGATTCGGCAGAGACAATAATCTTCTCTCAACACTGTCTTGTTTGTGCTTACGTTCCTGGCGTATATGGATATGTGTGATTAGGTGATGAGCCGTGGTCTCAACGAGGAGGCATCTTGCTAACGAGTGGCGTTCTATAGCGGCATTCTGCATCTTATATATACTTAGTCCACGTTGTATAGAAAGTATACACGTCCTGGACAGTTAGCTAGTCACGGGCTATGTTTGTAAGATGAATGAGAGGGGAGTTATCTGTATATTTTAGTAATGAGGCTAGACGTATAGCCTTCCCCGGATGTGTTGCGTGGCTTTGCACTTGTGTTGTGTGTATAGCAATTACTAGGACTTCCAAGTTGTAGATAGTAAAGTAGGAATAAACTTTGCATTCTCTTCATGTGAAAGTGCCCGTACGTGTGTTACTGAGTTGGACAATAGATATTCAACCTATTCGTATTCCATGTAAAAGCTTCAACCCTATCACCTATGCGTGGAGCATCTGCCTTGCGTTTCACAGCCTTTTTATCACGTATTAATATTACAAGATGAACCTTATGTAGTTATCTGGCTTCTGAAGTACACAACATTAAAGCATATTGAGAGTAATAGAGGCGGATGTTATGCGTATTCGTCTTTTCTTTCTGTCTATATTATCAAGCGTGTTCTGTTACTAAGGGAGTTGATAAACGCATTGAACTAGCCAAAAGACAGAGAGTTGAAACTCAAAAGAAGACTCTTCAAACAAGCACATGTACTTCATCCAACCAAAGTACAATGTGGCAAGGGATGGACTGAGAGAATTTCATTAGTCAGTCACCCTCACAACTCTCTTAATCCAATGTTCTCCAAGTACACAACATTGCATTGCCAGTAAAAGACCAGCCTGGATTGGGAGTTTGGGACTCATCAATCAATTCGCATTCCAATCAATGGCGAGTAAAGACCTTCAATGTGTTTAGTTCTCTAAAAATTGAATCGTCGTGAAGTCGACTCTCAGGGCTCAAAAGGACACCCAGAGCATTTTAAAACTTTCATGACTACTAAACGCATCAAACAGAGAACTGAAATGTTTGTCAATTCGCACAAAGGAAAAGAGACTGAAACGACAATGTCAACGGAACAAAAGGGAGAACAAAGAAAAGGAAGAAAAGTGAAAAAACCCAGATATACTCCCCGAACGCAAGGCTGTTGCCGGGTCCTGTGTATACAATGGACTTCGATGTTTCCCATACCGTCCAGCTTTGTATGTAAACCGGAGATGCCACCACCGTCTTGAGACTGAAAATGGCCATGAAGAAAAAAAAAGTGAGCCCGTCTGCAGTAAAACGCCGTGCCATGCCATAATTAGGTTGGTGATGTAGTGTACAAAAAATCCTGGCATTATATACCCATCAGGGTCTTCTTGCACCCTTCTTATTGTTAGCTTTGCTTGCCCGGGGCTTTGCCCTGAGCCGCCGCTGCTCCCCCATCCTATTGTTGAAGAGTCAGATCTAATGAAACATCTAATGAAAGTCTCGCCGGCGTTGAGTCACCCGAACCTCGAATATCGGCCTTTTGGAGGGCGAGCTGTTCTTAACCGCGCACTCTATGCACCCTGTGCTGGAACATCTCTAGTCTCCGCAGCATTGTCAACGCAGTCGTTGCAGAGCCACTTTTCTTCGGTCGGCTTCATCCGGATTCCATCCTGAATGCAAGTAAGGTGGAAATATTTGCCACATTCCTAAATATATTGTCAGTATTGAATCTTCTCCATAATGATCACAACACGTTTGAGCTCAGTTGAAAGAATGAATAGAGGCTCTGAAAATGGCTGGGCTTGATGAGAGGGAAACTTACAGCATTGGAGCAGACGAGGGTGCAAACAACCCCCACTGGTGGTAATTTACAGATCACGCAAGATGGTTCGTCCCGTTTCCAGGTGTCACTAGATGCGTCGTCCGGGGATTCCGCTTCGGGGGATTCCGCTTCGGGGTCCTTGTTCACCTTCGTTGCTCGGGCCTCACTCAATATGAGATTTACTCCATCAAGAGTTTTTTGATCCAAAACATCCCGCAGTTGCAAATATGCCAAGTGCTTGAAGAACTCCTCTTCCCGCTGCTCCGAGGACACGATCCAGCCTGCTTTTGCACTCAGGAATTCCAGTAGAACTCTAGGGACGAAGCCTTCCGAAGAGAGTCGCTTAGGGAGCACAAACTTATCCCAAGCAAGAATGTACTCCCTCTCAGGAAGCTCAATGTCGACAAAATCCGAAATAACGTCACGATGTTTCTGGATCCACCATCTATCATCGCTTTTTGGCGGAACAAGTTCGGTTCCAGGTTCAAGAAGAGCCCTACTGACAGAGTCATAGAGGGGTTGTTTGGTCTGAGGAATTAGAACCTTCTTCTTCGGCTTCTTCGCGACTGGCTTCTGTAAAATTTGGTTAAGTTTAGTAGGCTGATCCATGATGCGACTCAAGGCTGGGGGAGCATTGTGCAATCCTCGCCCAAAGCCCCCTCTCCACCCCTCTCCCCCCAAAATCGAGGTAGAATAAAATGCAGAAGATGAATGAAGGACAGGTAACTTACGGGTTGAGCGGGTCTTTGCGCAACGATTGGGGCGGGTTGAGGCGCCCTGGGTTGCCGCCCTTCTTTGACCTCTGGTGCAGTATCGAAGCCCAGAGTCTTCGTCGCATTGGTGAACTGGAACTCCTCAGAGGCAGGCGGGAATGACTCATATTGATGCGTTACGCGGAACTGGCAGGCGCCCTTAGAGTATCGGAGATCGTACACGTACTCGGGATGAGCTGAACTGAGATGCATTTGCAAGATTTGAAGCGACTGATGTGCGACTCCGCATGCGATGCATCGGTATGAATCTAGAGGGACCTGATCCGTGGTAAGGAGATATGTGACCTGGCCATCATCGCGTTTTCGGCGTCTCCGGTCCTTGTCCTTGTTCTTTCCTTGGGCCTTGTCGCTGAGAAGCTTGAGATTGTAGACCTTATTCTCCCGGGTACGTAACGCTCGGTTAGGCGTTGTGTCTCCTTCGGGCTCTTCGCTCCCGTCACCGGCGTATCCGTTGACGGAACCATTGGAGGCCCCGTTCACCAGAGTTTCCGGGGTCGGGACACCATTCAAGTCTGTCCCATTTGTAACAACGCCGTTATTCGAGCCAGCAACGCTTACAGTGATGGAGGACATGACGCCCTTCTCAGGAGTCGAGGGTCGCCGCTCGCAACCAACTGACCAGCGCGCATCAATGTCGACGATATAGCTGGTGCGGAGAATGCATTCCCGTGTATACTGATGCATGTAAAGATCCACAGACATGCGTGATCTCTTGAACAAGTCAACCAAGCAGGCAAGAAGGACCCATCTCCGCGCACCCTGGCTGTTACGTTCCGGCGGGATCGTGAGATCCAGTGGCGGCCACTCCTTTCCATCTGCGGCGCTCAGCTCGACGTCTAGTCGGTAATTGTCGGCCAAATCATATGATCCATCCTCCTTGACGATCTTGAGGGTTGTGTCAGGGACGAAAAAGGGCCGTTCCAAGTACACCCTGGCCATGGGAGAACTCCCGACGGGGTTCTTGAAAGTCTTGATAGTGCAGGGCTGGCTATTGCAGTAGAGAACGGGCGGAGCATGCTTGCACAAGGGCGAGTTATCTAGGATGGTGATCTTGCAGGAGGCCCTGATCGTGAGTAAATTGGCCAAGGGCTGCGGCGGCGTGTCTAGATTGCTAAGGCTGACACTAGGTTTTACCCGGCGCTCGAAGTCCTTGTGAACAATTTTCAAAACATCGACTCGCAAGTACCTGGGCCCCGAGCTGGGAGCCTTGGGCAGTAGAACCTCATCTAGCGACGGAGTCTCCGTCAGCTCGGGTGTCGCATCTTCCGCAAGTCTTGGGCGCTTGGAGGGCCGATTCTCAGGCTCGGCTCCATTATGGCTGTCACATCCATTGCTGAGCTTGGTAGGGCCTGTGCTAGTCGACCAGTCGTTGGCGCCTTGGTTCCAGTTCCGCTGCAGATAGGGCAGCTGGCGCCGGGGGGTATTGGCCAATGTCATCCTTGAGATGACGCATGAGAGGCGCAAGACAATGTACCAGACTGATTACACTAGGTAATTAACGTGTGGCGTGGTGTGAAACGCGAGAGTCTTGATGAGGTGCGAAGTCCAAATAGCATTTGTTGACACGCATAGTCTGGTGGACCAGGAATAGGAGGTTAGCCTAGTCGAGCGGAATGCGATGATGAGAATCGGGAGGGATGGCGGAAGAGTTGGAGTGTTGTGGGAGAGATTTGAGATTTTAGCCTTGCCAGATTTCCTCGGCTGAAATAAACGCGCACGCCGCAGTTGCGGGTAGTAGATCCAGTTGCTGACACGAGCAAGTATCAGGGGGCGAAACAGAGAGATTGTCAAAGTCGAAAACAGCAAAAATAAAGGTGACGGCGCGAGGAAGGCTGAAGAACTGCAACTATAGCTGAACGGTCTTTCGCGAAGGCTCCGTTCCAGGAAACTTCGTGACTGAGAGTCAGGGGTGAATTAAAAAAAGGCAAAGGACTTGAAAGAAGGATTTAGAGATGAAGCTGAATAAAGTGCATGAGTAGAAAAGGGGGCAATGGTTTGTGTGAGAGGGGAAATGAACAATAGCTAAGTTTTTGTTGCTGTTGTTGATGTCTTGTTGTTGTCGCCGCAGAGTACAAAGGTGAAAGAGCGAAGAAAAATAAGAGAGTCTGAGCTGGAGATGAAGATGGCGAAGATGTGTGTGTGGTTGCTGGATAATTCGATCCTCCTCCGAGAATTTCGCAAAGTCGGGGACTGAAGGGTGGGTGAAGAGGGTGGGATGGAATGGAATATGGGTTGAGCGCGAGAGAGAGAGAGAGGGAGGGAGAGAGGGAGAGAGAATAGAGATTGCAACCTCTCACAAAGCGAGCCAGTCGAGTGTGAGATAGACTGGAGGAGAGAGACGCAAGGCAAATTGCGTATGGCGGAAACTTAAAGCCGCGCGACACGGATGGGAGGTGTCAAATTGTAAACGGCAAAGCCCGCGAGGATAATTTAAACACGAAAATTTCATAGAGAGGACATTCTCGATGGCTATAGACTCAGCAGCCCGAGCGGATATGCCGCGGAGATGAACGCGGTGTTGTGCGAGACGTTGGTTGATGTTGGAAGTGGAAGAGGTTGATGTGAGGAATAGAGAGATAGAACGCGTATGAAGTCGCTCCTATTCTCGAAAATCAACAAGAGGCCAGACAGTTTTTGCTGCCCACCCGTTGCTTCCTTCTCTCTGACAAGCACGAGCACGCGCCGCTGAGCTGGCTAGACCGGATTCTTGTACTTCGTCATGTACCTTCGTACCTCTGGGCTTTCCCGAATAGGATAGTCAGGGTGGGTCCGGACCCTGTTGAGGTACAAGGGTATATGTACCTTCCTATTGTCGCACGAAGTGCATGGGAATGGCTTTAAACGGGCGATCTCATTCGGCATTGATGCATATCCTGGCGAGGCATGACCACATGAAGCGAGCAATATCTTTGCATTCTTTCTTTTCGATAGTAGTCGCCGCTGATAGTAGTTTGATCCTGGCGCGAGGCAGAATGTTCTACAATACCCGAAGTAGTCTCTGTCGGGTTACATCCATCCGACGCGTTAAACTTGCTGAGATAGAATCGTGGCTGATCAAGTGTCTGCAAAGTACATCAAGAACGCATGTTAGGGGAAGGGCCCCTTCTCACTAAGCGTCATTACCGTGGCAAGAGCATGGGCGCTGGGCTTTTGGTGCTAGGGCGTGCTGATATCTGTCTAATTCAGGTTATGAACGGTTGAACTTATTCAAAGTGCTCGATCAATGGGAGCTAGCATTTTGGCAGCGTTGTGCCTGCTTGAGACATACTGAGATAAACGGCAACACAGTCCCGCCGTAACCGATTCCCCGAATAGAAGAAAAGTGTTCGAGTCTAATCTACTAACATAGTATCAATGAACCCTCCATTAGTTTACACATGTAATTCTACCTAACTGCGGCAACAGCGGAAGGCAGGTACGCCTGTTTGTACTGTCATCTGATAAATGTGATGCAATTGTCCCAAGCATCGGCCTCGCTTGTTAAATGTTAAATGTACCCCAGTCGGTGACAAACCACATGTATCACGTGACTACGCAGTGCACAAGCGGAGATATTTGGTCAGTGGCAAGAGCAAACAACTGTAAGCTGGCATCACACCCCACTTCGTCGCCCATCCCGCAATTTGTTGCCCCTCAGCTCCCTCCGACATCTTTCCGCATCAAGCTCCTCCAGTCAAGGTCGTCAGACCCGAGTTCCTAGTGCAAGTCCTCAAGTCCTCAGCTGTGACCTGGTCAAGCACCTTAAGCTTGGTTTCTATATCTCGTTCACAACACCGCCTTAACTTTTTATATTATTCAACCACCCGCGCGCCCTTTTTTAAACTAAACCTTTTTTTCTCGGCTCGACTGAACTCGATTCTCTTCTTTTCCTTTGTTTCTTTTTTTTTTTTTCTCCCCCGAGGCTGCAGTTCTTTATCTCGAGTTCCCCATCTGGTTTCTTAAAACCAATCTAAAGGTACGGGACGATTCGTCAGTCCTGGTCATCCTTATCCACAATCAGCCGCCATCCACTCACCCCTACCAAGACACTCTACGCCCCGTCTTTCTACTTGTCCTAACTAGTTTCGCAGTGCAACATCGCGCGTACCCGTTTACTGCGTGCCTCGCCTATGCGCTTAGTGGCCTTCATAGGTCAGAATGGCACGCGCTCCATCAAGCGGGGCGACTCGCTCCTCGTCGCGCATTCGTAATATCGCGCGCCGTGACTTGAAGCAGAGACTGTTAGACTCCCCAACTAGTGGTCGGCCCCGAACTCGTGCCCAGAAAGCAGTGCTCGCAGGAGCCGTGGGGCATCGACGTTCCAATCGTTCCACTGGAACTATATATGATCACTTTCTCATCAGCAAGCCGGGAGCCAGAAGAGGCAAGAACCCCACCAACGTGATTGATTCGGCGCAAGACACCACAGATTCTTCGGATGACGGAGACGATTCTGCCGATTCCGACTTCAATGCCCCGGCCCCGAAACACCCCACCTCTAGCCGACGACTGCGTAGGTCTACCCGCACAACTAAACGCCGAAATCCCCCGAAAAGGCCGCAGCGGAATATGAGTCTTGTCCTTCTCGACAAGCCCGCCCGTGATCTTCCTGATCTTCCCAAGGAGAACAAAATTGTTCCCGACTGGATTGTGCCAGCTATGCAGCCGCACTGGGCAGCTGTCTTGGGCTACGCCGCCACGGAAGCCGGCTATTTGAATCGAAGCTGGCTTCTGGAAACGGCCACTGTCTGCAAGGCCCTTGCTGAACCGGCTCTCTTGGTCTTATACTCCAACCCAGTAATAACAACTGAGGCGAAGTTGCAGAAATTTGTTGCCACTTTATGCCGACCCAGCAACATGTTAAACTATCCCAGCAAGGTTCACAGTCTCCATCTTGGTCCACGATTCATCCCCACCAATACCATGATTGAAACCTTGTTAATCTACCTTCCTCGACTGCGACACTTCTCAATCGACCATGAGCTTGATGAGCCGCCCTATCGTGACCTCACGTCGATGCCGAGGCGAAGTTATCCAAATATTTGGAATCTCTTGGAGAACCGCGTTGACACGCGACCTGGAATGATTCAGAAACCGAGCACGCTGCTGTCCTGGAAATGGTCTTGGAGGCTGTTGGGTAGCCTCACGCCAGATTCCTTGATACAACTGCACACAACAGGCCCGCTGCGACACCTGAAGAGTTTGCACCTGGTCAACTTTCCTTCCCTCGGATATACTAATCCGGCAGATGACATGCCGCTGACCGGGTTTGAGCTTGCCGGCCCTAATCCCCGGTCTAGGTCTGCCCAAGAATGCGCAAAGGTTATTACACCTTTGAAAAATCTTGAGCACTTGGTACTCGAAGCATGCTTTGCCGTTGATGGAGAGTTTCTCTCGTATCTGCCGCCCAGTTTGAAGCACTTGGAAATCATCCATTGCTGGAATCTCCAGGCCACGCATCTCACCGAATTTCTTCTCACTCATGGCAAGAATCTCCGAAGCCTCACTCTGAGGAACAACCAGTCACTAGACCTCAGCTTCTTGACCATGCTTCGTGATGTTTGCCCCAATCTCGAAGAACTCGAGGTTAACATGGGGTACTTCAAGGACCCCGAGACGAACAACTCGAACCCATTTTTCGACTTTGCGCTCTCGGAGGACCAAGTGCCCCGCTGGCCACGCACGATCCGCCATATTGAGCTCATGCACATACGACCCTGGACCTATGATGCAGCCGTCATGTTTTTGCAGTCTTTGATTAATGAGGCCAAGAATTTGCCGAATTTGCGGTATCTGGTCATAAAATCAATGCTTGATCTGGACTGGCGAAAGAGGGCGACAATGCGGAGTGAGTGGCTCGCACGCTTAGAAGCCGTGTTCCTTCAACCTGCTGGCAAACCTCCAGAGCCGTTGATTTCGCTGCAGCCGCCTCGCAGACCGAGCACTCGCATCGATGATAAGACCGCTGTCCAGGAGGATAAGGACCCAGAACCCGAGGTTTCGCGACGTCGAAGTAGTCGGATCTCCGCTCGAGATGTCAATCCCTACCCCTCGCCTACGTCTAGTGTGCGGAGGCCTAGGCGGAACTATGCCGAGCCCCCCAGCGATATTGAAGATGACTCGAGTTCGGAAGACGACGATGACGGCGATATTTCAATGTCGGATGTACCGATTGAACAGTCTCCGAATGTTAATAACGACGGCGACTTCATCCAGGCGCTATGTCGATATGTCGAGCTAACGATCGAGAACCATAAACTCGCGGAGATGCAGTATGACATGGACGATTTCGTCGATGGCGGTAGTGAAGATTCATCGTCGAGCGACTCCGATTTCGTCTAATACTGCTTCGTTCGGATCCAAATAACACACTCCGCAAATTTTCCGCTTTACTCTATCGACTGGGAACGCGAGTGGGTGACCTGAGCTATTTCTGCTCATCTGCTCATGTTCCTTTCTTCCGCCTCACCCATCATTCCAATTTCTCTTCATCCTCTTCATATACCTCCGTGGTATCACATGACCAAATTTCAAAGCAGAGACTCATGGTAAGGAGAACGGTAACTATTCGCGATGAAGGCCGGCGGCGTTCCGCGTTCTAGGTATTAAAAAGGGGGGGGGAAGGCGCAGGTGTTGTCGTTTCTACCATCCTGGTATTTTGATTTTCCGAGGTCCAGGGTTCAAAAGTTCGAAATATTACTTCGTACTGCCTCGATAATTGCATTGCATTAATAGGAAGGATTCAGGAATGGAAGAAATGAACCATGGCAGAGATATATTTAGTACTTTGTTCCAATCCTAGAACCGGTGGCGAATCGGTCGCGAGACCTGTGCATCATTCTACATGTACAAAGGTACAATAACGTTTAATCTGAGCCTTTCCATTTATACTATCTCCCATCAAGTGAGAATTTATTATGATATCTGCCTTTCCTGTGATGCTGTTGCCATTTCGTTCTTTTTCTTTTATTCGGATTATTGTGTGAAATTTGTTATGGAGGAATTGAGCATCTCAAATTGATAGTCAAGAGACTTTGGGCCTCGGTGTTTGGGTACTCGTGCTACCGGTAGTGTACGAGAGTACCAAGGTCCAAAGGTACAAGCTGAGAAGTGTGGCTTAATTTCCTGTGCTGTCGGATCTGCGATGGATTTCGAGCTTCTGGGCTAGGAAATAAGAATGGGGAAGAGATAGCTAGAATGCGCACCCATGCACCATTGGACCCGGGGAACGTGATACGAGGCGCTAACGCTAACAAGGTCGATTTGGCGTTAGGTGTCAACTGCCTACGAAGGAAGAGAAGATGATGAAATCCATTCCACAGATGGTGGCGTTTCTCGGGACCAGGCTGTGCTTCTTGTTTGTGGCATCGGGTACATGGACTGGTTCGCTAGCTACATGAAATTGCATTGTAGCGTCGATGAACCGCACCAGAGAAAATATCGACTTGATCGGTGATTTCCAACTCATATTGTCATACTTGTAATATCCTTCGTAGTCCGCCGATGCGGATGCCATTGGAACTCGAGATTTGGGAATTATGTGGAACATCTCTGCGATCTTCTTTGAGAATTCGCACCCAACCTCTGTCCTGAGGATTCCATGATCCAAGATGTCAGATGGTTCCTTCCTGTCCTAGAAGGCAGAAGGTATGCAGGCACCCCCTTTTACCCTACACATATTGAAGAAGGCTCATCTTAGAGGAATCAGAATATTGGCATCATACAGGTGACAGGAATGAGACAGGCGGGAAGCCAGGAGGTGGCTTTTGCTAGTCTTTAGATAAAGCACATCTAGACTGACCTTGCCAAAAAGAAACAAACAGACCTAGCACCCGGCCGCCCGATGGACACCAGAGACATGGACCTCGGGAGAATTCTGTCAACAATGTTGGAGACATTCGGGAGGAGCAATGAGACCGGCCTAGAATCTATATTTTTGATGAGGACATGTACTTTGAGGCGTTAAAGGCGGCGAGCGAGCTGAGCAGATTACTGCCACGGTGGAATTTATGGACATGGGCAATGAGTACTATGACGTGAGGCTTTGTAGATGAGTCTTGACTTGTATCAGCTTGGAACAGACCCTAATGGTGGCTAGAGAGTATCGGTGTGGCTTGTTTCCTCATGATACATCTCGAGTGGAGAGATGAGGACAGAATATTGAAAGCGACCATCATTCAGGACCACTTCCCAGAAATCTGCCTGTAATCGTTGACCGATCGAGTTGGCATTTGATCAAGTATGAATCTTAATTATCTGGCGTAGACCCCAGTCTCCATCATTGTCATCTTTACGAATGCTCAGCCTCGTCGAAGCATGGCGGAAGCAGAAAAAGAAGGCCAATTTCGGCTTGGGTGCACGAACACGGCAAATAACACACACTTGACGGATAATAGATTTACAGCCCCGTGAATTGGCTGCTTGAGACTTCACGGCCGGCCGTGAAGGGCGGCCCGTGCTTCAATATTGAAGCATCCCCGTCCTAGACGCAGACCACCTCGATGAACTGGTCAAACCATGACCCATCCGACACTATGCTACAAATATATAGAGTATTCCGGCGATGATTGATTTTCGATTGGCGATATATGAAGATGCCATATGAGACGGCTTGTCACATACACTCCAGACGCACGCAAAGTCTCATTACCACGGATTATTATGCTAGCTGCAGTTCAGCTTTGGGAAGCATTGTCTAGTTCTCGCAAATTACATATACTATCATCATCTAGTGCATTCCTACACAAGAATAATCGGAGGCTGTCACATCCAAACCTTGAAGCCAATGAAATCACGAAAAAGCTGAACTAGGAGTTCCTTAGTGATGTCTGTCCGGTATCGAACGGTAAAGTCATTTTTCTGCAGAGTATGCGTTTAGCACTCATGATTCGATTCGTTACATTCTTCGGGATATCCTCAACGAGAGAGTCGTTTGTATTACAGTTCCCAAAGGATATTCGCACGAAAGTTCAAGTTCGTACAAGGCTCTTAATGATCAATATCCTTTAGTCCGTCCTCATATATCACCATCGCCTAGCATATCGATGCTGGAAGAAGAAGCAGTCATCGACGGCCATCATTTCAATGTAAGATACCGAAGTTACTTAACATAGCCTCTTTTGTATGTCGCTTCATGACGAAATAAACTTGTTGCGAGAAAGGAAAAGTGGCATAGTTCCCGCTTGAGGTGATAGCTCGAGACATCGAGAAAAAGGGAGAAATCTAGAGAGAGTATCGTTCGACATGTATTCCTACAAGATCCAAGTGTCCCTTATTAAATGAAGTGACAACACAAATGACAATTCATTCAAAATGAAAAGAAGATGGCTGCTAACTACGTATGAGATGAAAATTAAAGACTTCATATCCCCTTCTAGATTCCTTCTTCAATTGATGGCGATGAAGGTTAAAGCCGGACCAATCCGGGAGATCCGGGCCGATGTTTCGGGTTAGGGTTGTTGTGGGTGGGGCACATGTGTCCACATGTGTCCATCTATCCCTTGCCGATTGGGTGAAGATTTCATCGACACTGCAAGGTTAAACATATCTGATCCACGGCATCAACACACTTCTTAAGAGGCTGGTTTGCACTGGCAACGATCCTCGAAATATAGCTGGGGGATGATACAATACCTTTTCCAAAGCAGTAAAATGTAAAGGGGATCCAGGTATCCGCACCATTCACAAAAGGATTAAGATGCTAATACTAACTTTAAGGAGCGTGAAGCTACCCTTCAATGCTAAGGCAGGCATATAGAAGCAAAAAAGAAAAGAAAAACCCTAGAAGGACTACCTCTAGGTCAAGGAATGCGGGAAGAAGTTCTACATAAGCCTCAAAGAAGATAATAAATCCTCCTCCTCTAAGAAGAGAAGGACCGCTTCGGTTATTTGCATCGAGATTCGAGGCTGGCTGCTAATGCTAAGTCTTACTCTACTGAATTGAAATGAAAGAGAGAAGGGGGAAACTTCTTTAGAATCTCCTGGAATTATACGCCGGACTCCGATGCTATTTCTCTTTGGAACAGAGATATCAACCATCAAGGTTTCGAATGCACCCGAAACTCCGTGTGCCTGTCTTGATTCACACGCAAACCCATCGAAGCGGCGGTCCGTTCACACGGAACTTGAAGGTGGATCTCTGACTTTGAGTATAACAACCCCCTTGCCCACTGCTTGTGGAGTTCTAATTTAAACGATCTGTTGAGACTGGAGATCTGGTGAAGTATCAACTGCACTCTCTCTGTTGCAAGTCAGCTCTCTATGGACTGTAGGTTCCTAAAGAAGTTACCGCCCTCAGGAAAAGCCCTTTCGATTGTTCGTTGTGGCATCTGTGTACTGAGTGCCACTACCCACTGAGTACGGGTCTCTTACCTGAACTCGATGACTACCAAAGCAGCAAGCAACAGTAGGCCTACGTCACCACTGCCCGTACCGACCATTACAGCTGAAGAATGGGAAACCCCTTCTAGCACAAAGGACTAAATTGGCGTCTAGCTATCACATTACGGCCTAGCCTCTTCGTAAAGAGACCAAGCGATCATGTGGATAGAGATGAGGCTGCAGAGAGCCAATGCGATGACGTAGTGGTCATCAATCCCTGCCCTGTTAGGTTTCATCGTCAGAAAGCCCCTGGTCTAATGTGTCCGCGTGGAAATGGGGCTTGTGAAGAGTTAGGGTATAGGTAGAGGACTCACCAGCAAGATCAGCGACACCGACGATATGCCGGATCGCATACCTCAAGGCAATGGAAACCAGTGGTATAATCGAGTACTGGAGCAGAAAGTAAAATATATAGGCGGGAGAAACGGAATTGGGGAGGCAGGAGCTTGCGGCCATCTGCGTGAGAGGAAAAAAGGGGTATATTCCTTCTCTTTCATCCTCTCCACAAATGGTTTATTGGTCGTGATGTTTAGAGAAGGCACAGCTGGTGCCATTGTTAATGTACAGGAGCTGCCTCTTAGGCTACGTCAATTCAGGAGATGCACACTGCAAAAGTATAGGAAACTTGGAAACTGCGTTGGCTGTGTATATTGGGGTATATCTTCTGTGGAAGGCAGAAAGGGGAGAAGCTGATAGCTCTATCATTCAGTTTTTGCATCTTAGAAGAAGTAATAGATACCAGCACATGCCTTCTAGCCTAGACTCCCAGACACCCAGGCACTTATTACTCCTTCCGCAAACTTCTGTGATCTTAACTAGAGTGATCATAGTCTATTTCACGGTGACAGTCAGGCAGTGATGTTTTCCAAAAAACGACGAGCGTGGCAAGATGTAATGCCAATATAAAACCCACCAAGGCAAACACTGGTCGATTCATAATAATGAATAAGTAGACCACAAGTCCACCCCAGACAGCTGCGAAAACTTGATGTGTAACCGCCAGGACGAATCGTGCTCCCTGATGCACCTGCAATCGGGGAGGGCCGGGCGAGAAGATGCCCCAGTCGTCTGGATCCAGTAGCATCGGGAGGCGCGCTCGAGCAGCGTTGGGTTGAGGTTACCGTCGCTGTCTACCTGTTCGAGAAGGCATTTCTTGACGGCAGCGGCGATGCTTCTCAAGTGAATGTAAGGCATCCTGGGCCAAACTTCTAATTTCGGTGTGAGCTTTGTTGGATTCTTGTGAATGGAAGGCTAGTTGGCTGGGCCTTCGTTGCTCCTGGGCGAATCTTGCCGTCAGATGTTCTCGATGCCCTGAGAACCGATGAAGAGGGTCCGAATGTAGAGTTGCTGTCTCGACGAAGAAGGTGCAAATGCGGAATTGTTGTTTTGGCCGAGTTCGGATGGATCGAAGGGAAGGTGTTGGAAGCTGGTCCGTTATTTAAGCCGCAAGACAGGTATGGTCGTGGTAATGGAGGAAGGCACTGATAGATATGTCAGTTGAAGCTTTTCGGGACATTAAGGTTTTATGCAGCGAGGAGGCTGTCTCACATCAATTGATGTTTGGGAAGCAGTCGAGCAACCTGACTTTGGTCCTTATCAAACTTGATTTTTGGCGGATCGTGTGGTTTCCTGGTTTCTGAAGAGTTCTGGGGTTCTGCCAACGTTCTTGTCGTGGCCTCCCACGTTGAAATCTCTAGAGGGGGACTGCAACTCCGCGACGATGAGGGGGAAGTTAGGGGCCGACCAGTGACAATTTTGGGTGATTGTGAGTGCGAGTGGAGGTGGAATGTACTACTGAGCTGGTTTAACTTGGGAAAGTAGGGATGAAATAAGTACCATAACTTTAGATAAGTCAAAAAAGCAGCACACATATTAGTAGGCAGCTCTTGCAAGTTCTTCAGAGCCAGTCTACCTTCCCACTTGAGTGGGTGCAACACGAGGCATGTGGAAAGTGCGGACCTTGCTTGAATGCGCCAGACCATGTGAAGGTCTGGCCAAGTGCTAGCACATGTTACTTATTACTTTTCTCTACAAGTTTGCTTAGGGTAGGCGCGTCTGAGGCTTATGAGATTGCCCTGATGAAGTCGAGAGGTGTAGTTACGAAGCAATAAGAGCTTTGAGGCCAGGGCTCTCGAAGGTAAGTATGTGGTTTTCACGATAGACCATGGAGAGGTGCATGTGCTATATCCATGTTCCGGCTGTTCCATCGTCAAAGTTCATCAGACGATATGTTCGCCAAAAAAGGGACTGGTAGCGCTGTCTCGTCGACATGACAAATTCCAACGCGTTCCAACATTGACTGATCACTTTTCACAAGTGTCATCCTTAGAACCTATTCGGCAACGTAAATCGTATTTAGAAGGGTATCTAAAACATGCCGTCAATGATGATCTACGGAAAACACCCCAGAATCTCTCAACTAAACATACAACCATCGTCCCCTTTCCCCTCCGCGGGATGCGTCTCAAATGTATCGTTGAAGTAATAATAAAAAAGGGGGCTTCTTCTCAATTTTTTCCCACCTTCCTGCCTCCTACCCGCTCGTTCATGGTCATGGTCATGGTCCTGGCGTTCTCCTATCAATAGTCGCACAATCTAACATGCTATAAACTCTGTAATCCCCATGCGGTTCCCTCCGTAGGAATAAGAAAAGAGAACAAGAATAAAGAGCCTCATCTCGTGCTGTGGGGAGTCGATGCCCGGATTCAATGCTCTCCTTGAAAGAAGAAGCACTGAAACCCGACAAGCTCACCTCACAGCGCAGAGACCTCGAGGGGGATAAAAAATACACAAGGGACGTAATCACTAAAACGCCGCACCAGGACCATCCCCCGCCAAGCTCCTCATACTATTCTCGCTCAAATCGCTCCTGAGCTCCCACACCTTGGCGTCGCGCTCCAACTTATCCCACTGCCGAAGGTTCTTGCTAAGCTTATCCTGCTTGATCCTCAGCTCCTCGCGCAGCTTCTCCTCCTCCTCGCGGAGCTTCTTGTAGTGGGCCTCGACGTCGCGCGTGACGCCCGTTGTCAGGGGAGTGATGGACGGGTCTACTTTGCCGCCGTTGATGACGGGGGGAATCGTGGACCACAGGCTTTGCGCGAGGGTAGGACGCGCGTTGGGGGCCCCAAGTTGGGAGGCTGGGGCTGTAGGGGGGTTAAAGGACTTGCCGGCGTTCGCGGGTGATTGGCTTGCCGAGGAGATCGAGTAGCGTGGGCCGGTTGGGATACCGCCGGGGCCGGGAGATGTCGCCGCAGGCGCTTGAGC
>SJVG01000486.1:0-28467 GCA_034774675.1 Scedosporium minutisporum
CTCACCAGAACATCAACATAACACTGCTATCCACGATACCACACACACAGCGTACACCAACAGCAAGCACAACAAGCGTAAGTCGCGCTCCACCAAGACAACACAACGCGCGAAGACCGGCCGGCGGCGCTCGGCGGCGCTGCTGGCTACCGGTGGGGGGATCGGGGTCTGCTTTTTTCAGTGGGGGGGGGGTGGGGGGGGGGGGGGGGGGGGGGGGGAGAACGGCGCTTGGAAGGATCATGGGTTGTTTCTGAGGGGCATTGCGCTGGCATCGCCTAGCAGGCCACTCCTGGAAACCCAAAATCTATTTTCTTTCCTGGCGCAGGAACGAAAGACGAAGTTGGAATACGTGGGACGTCTTGGGATGTACTGATACTGACTTTTGATGTTCTTTGGTGGATAGGGTAAGCTCTACGTCCGTGGCGACAGCAAGGTCTTCCGATTCCAGAACGGCAAATCCGAATCTCTCTTCCTCCAACGAAAGAACCCCCGCCGCATCGCCTGGACGACCCTCTACCGCCGACAACACAGGAAGGGTATCTCTGAGGTACGACTCTCTACCCACTCTCTTTTTACTCCTCGCCTCCCGAGGCCAGCTCGCGTCGTGAAACCCTTTCTTTTCCTTTTTTTTGCCTGCCTAAGGAAAAGGACAAGGAAAAAAGGCTTTCGCGGCCCGCTACACTCGTCGTGAAGGAGAAAAACCCAGGACTTTTTGTTTTATTAACCCCCCGCACAGGAAGTTGCCAAGAAGCGAACCCGCCGCGCCGTCAAGTCCCAGCGTGCCATCGTCGGCGCCTCCCTCGATGTCATCAAGGAGCGCCGAACCATGAGGCCCGACGCCCGCGCCGCCGCCCGCGCCGAGGCCATCGCCGAGGCCAAGGAGAAGAAGCAAGCCGCCGCGAGCGCGAAAAAGGCCGAGAAGGCCAAGCTCGCCGCCGCCGCCGGCAAGGGCCAGACCGGCCGGATCCAGAGCAAGCAGGGTGCCAAGGGTGCGCAGGCTAAGCCTGCGGCTGCCAAGCGCTTCTAAGCGATAAAAAAAGAAATGAACAAAACGAATACCTTTTTTTAGTGGGGGACCGCTTGTTGGTGGGTTAAAGGCTCGGGAGTATAGCAAGGGTATGGCACGTTTACCGAGGAGTTACAGTTGTCTTCTCTCTTTTTATTAAGGCAGGGTCTCTCGAAAAAAAACCATACTATCTTCACGGTTGACACGGTACTGCATGGACGCCCGAGGGGCGGTTCGGAGTGCATTGATAGATGAACACAATGCTATTTCTTTGCCTTGACCCCACGGCTTAAAACGTACTCTCCCCCATTTTTCTTTTTCTTCGGCGCATCGGGAAAACCAAAAACCAAAAGTGTGAATATTAAGGAGCGCTCAGTGACGGATAGGAATTTATTTCATCTATTAGTTTCTCTTTTTAACTCTGGGTGTTGATCCTATTGATCTATCTCTGGACTGCAAAGCCAGCAGGGGCTGCCTCTTCCCCAATTCGTCACTTATTCGTCGTCCCATACGGGCATCATGTCACAACGCCTGGTTGTCTTTTTAATCCATTTCCGACCACTTAGAGCCTGGCAAGGACGGCCTCAGCACCCGTGAGAGCAATACCGGGATCAACCTCCTTAGCAGCATAGGTAACCTTGCCATGGTCGACAATAATAGCATATCGGTCAGCCCTCTCGGGCCCAGCCCAGCCAATCTGAGAAGAGAAGGCAACCTTGGGGTCACTCATGAAGAGCTGATTCTCAGGTGATCAGTAAATCGCCTTTCTCTGCCATGGCCTTATATCTCCGCTCACCGACATTTGGGAGCTTTTGGAGGTGGAGGGGATACTTACGATGGAGTCATCCTTGACACCGTTGACCTTGCCCCAGCCGGACATTACGAAGGCGTCGTTGTGGGCGATGAAGATGACATGGTCAACACCCTTGGCCTTGAGCTTGTCGATGTTGGCAATGTAGGAGGGGAGATGGGCGCTGGAGCAGGTAGGCGTGAAAGCACCGGGAATGGCGACGATGACTACCTTCTTGTTGGTGAGGTCTAGATGGGCATGGTGTTAGCTGTGTTATTCGTGCTGACGCTGGGGAGAATTCCAATCCATTTTCCGAGTGACGAAAGATCTAAACGGGGCGGAACACCTACTCTTGGAGACATCGTAGTTTTGGGGACGACCGCAGACGGTCACATCGCTGATCTCGGGGGTGTAGGGGATGTAAGAGAAGGTAACACCCTCGGGGAAAGCGTCTCCAGCCTTGAGTTCGGGCATCTTTGCGAAATGAATTAGATTGACGGAATTGGATGGGTATCAGTGTAGTAGCTTAGAAAATGTGCGCGTTCTAGAAATCGGGGAGCTTGAGTCTTTTGTTGGAATGGTTACAAAGTCCGGATGCAAGAAGGGGAATGAAAGCGACAATGGAGACTGATCAATGATGTTATATTCTCCTTATCTGTCTTTTATGGCTCCAGTCGCCTTACGAATCACGCGGCAGGAACCGGACGTGTCCCACACACGACCTGAGGCGGAACAAGCTGTCCCGGCAGGCGCGACGGAAGGAAAGGGAAGCTTCGATCGCTGCATCCCAGAAAGCCTTCAAGGTCCTGCTACTTTGGTGGGGGGTGTTGAGGTTGGCAGCCGATGCCGGACTTGGCTTGGTGGGCGGAGTCGTCCGGGCTAGGCTCAATGCATGCCTGTCTAGTCCATTCACAAAGGTACAGACTTACAGAGCCCAGATGCTTGAAAAGCTTCTTAGGTATACAGGTTTCTCGAGTGAACTTCTGTGCTATCTCATAGATGGAAGGAGCAATGGGGACAATTAGTAAGGCAAGCCTCGCCCGCAGCTCC
This sequence comes from Scedosporium minutisporum, assembly GCA_034774675.1. NCBI lineage: Eukaryota > Fungi > Ascomycota > Sordariomycetes > Microascales > Microascaceae > Scedosporium > Scedosporium minutisporum. Next base: position 2,847 of record SJVG01000486.1, read on the forward strand.
CGATGTTCGGCGGGTCGTCATTGCATCCAAGGTCTGACGCCATGTGCATTAGACGTGGGTCTAAGTGGCTGCAAGTTCACAACTGGACAATTGCATTGAGAGAGCTTGAATGAGGGGTGATGGTGTTTAGTGTGGTTAGTTGCAGCAACAACTCAATCTAGGGAAAGTGGTCTCATTGCAAGCGGGGACTTTCCGAGATGCCGAGTCATCTAGACCTCGATCTCCGTTCTCTTCTGATAAAGTATTTGGAATATTTGGAATTGGAATCGGTCCGGGGACTAGAATTCTTGACTCATAAGAACTTGGAAGGTGCTCCTCAATGGAGACCGCCCTGCGTATGACATCAAACAAACGGAGAAAAAGGATAAAAAGAGCAAATTTCGAAAAGTCACCCCACACATAACTGAGAATGTTTGTAAGCAATTTGCTCCCGATTTCTCTCGACTTGAGTTTAGACCAAATGCCACAGAGTGAGCATTATAAAACTAGATCCGTGGGTGATATGGAGTCCTGGGATGCCCGGATGAAACCGAACTCCTTGAGCCGCTCTTTCCCCGGAAACGAATCCACTAGCGTTCACAAGAATAGTAAACTCTTGTACATCTTAACCGAATCCGGCCGATAATGTCTAGCCAAGAGCAACCCCGGCCGCCCTTTCCTCCGTTCTCCGAGGAATCGGCCGTGAAGAAGGTCAAGGCCGCACAGGATGCCTGGAACACCAAGTACGGGGTCTCCGTCGCCAACCTTCTTCCCCACTTATACGAAGCATGGCGTAGATGTATACTGATGCCTAGCCAGAAACCCCGAAGCCGTCAAACTCGCCTACACGACGGACTCCATCTGGAGGAACCGCGACCAATTCATCAGGGGCCGTGATGAGATTGTAGCTTTCCTGAGTAAGAAGTGGGAGAAGGAGAACGGTTATCGGCTCAGGAAGGAACTCTTCGCATTCACTGACAATAAGGCAAGACCAACTTGACTCCACCCCTAAGTTCATTCACGCACCTAAGTCCTATCCATGTACTTACATTATTTTCTTTCCCCAGATTGCGGTTCAGTTCTGGTACGAGTGGCATGATGAGTCCGGGCAGTGGTGGCGCACTTATGGCCTCGAAGACTGGACTTTCGCAGAGAACGGATTGATGAGGAAGAGGCAGATGAGTGGTAACGATGTCAAGATTTCAGACGAGGAGAGGTGGTTCAAGGATGGTGTTGATGTCAACTCGGTCGACATCTCCGAGAAGCACTGGTAAGTCAGTCTTGTATCAGTCTTGACATCATTTTCACGGCTTCGGCTCGCGTGCATCAAGAAGAAATGAACAATGACTACCTTGGAGACGGGCATCTATTTTTCTCAGTGTACTATAGGACGAAGAGGTACAAGGGGACGGTCGTATGGCTACGAAAAAAATCATATCCAATGCTACCTAAAAACTCCCATCACGCCAGATATACAGTCAAGGTGGCCAATTGCAATGGTTTACATCCTGAAGACGCCAAACTTGGTCGCACCCGCCTTGGCCTCGTTCTTGCCTCCAAGGGCAGCCTGGAGACCCAACCCTAGATACTTCCTAGTGTGCTCGGGAGGGATGACACCATCGTCCCATAACCTCGCCGAAGAGTACACAGAGTCGCTCTGTTTTTCTATCGTATCCCTCAACTCAGGGTCCTTCTTTCCGACCGTCTCCATCACGCTGGACAGCTGCTCGCTTCCCATGACACCAATCTTGGCATTGGGCCACATCCAGAGGAACCTGGGGCTATACGCCCTTCCGCACATGCCGTAGTTTCCGGCGCCGTACGAGCCACCGACGACGACGGTGAATTTGGGTACGTCAGCGCACGCGACCGCCGTCACGAGCTTGGCGCCGTGCTTGGCGATACCTTCTCGTTCGGCCTGAGCTCCAACCATGAAACCGGAGATGTTCTGGAGGAAGATGAGAGGGATGCCTCGTTGGGCGCAGAGCTCGATGAAGTGAGCACCCTTGACCGAAGACGACGCGAAGAGGATACCGTCGTTGGCTACGATACCGACCTTGTGGCCGTAAATGCTGGCGAAACCAGTCACGAGAGTGCTGCCGAAGTCACGCTTAAACTCGGAGAACTTGGATCCGTCGACGATGCGAGCAATGACCTCGCGAATGGGCAGTGGCTTTCGGAGGTTTGTTGTCGCAATTCCGAGAAGCTCTTCGGCGGGGTAAATGGGCTCTTCAAAAGTCTGCGTTTGTGCAGACTCCTTCTTGGGCCAGTTCAAGTTGCTCACGCAACGCCGGGCCAGGATGATGGCGTGGGCATCGTCGACGGCGAGGTAATCAGTGACACCAGAGACGGACGAGTGCATTTCACCTCCTCCGAGCTCTTCGGGGCTGACAACCTCGCCGGTAGCGGCCTTGACGAGAGGGGGACCAGCGAGGAAAATGTGACCTTGGTTCTGGACAATGATGCTCTCGTCGCTCATAGCGGGCACATAGGCGCCACCAGCCGTGCATGGACCCATAACGACGGAGATCTGAGGAATACCCTGCGAGCTCATCCTCGCTTGGTTGTAGAATATCCGGCCGAAATGCTCCCGGTCAGGGAAGACTTCCGCCTGATGGGGAAGGTTGGCACCACCGCTATCAACCATGTAGATGCACCTATGGTGTCGTGTTAGTGATTGTACGCATCTCAAAAGTCGGGACGGTCTAGGCCTTACGGAAGATTGTTCTCCTGCGCAATGGCCTGCGCCCTCAAATGCTTCTTCACGGTAATGGGATAATATGTTCCACCCTTCACCGTGCTGTCGTTCGCAACAATTACGCAGTGAACGCCCTCCACGACACCGACGCCAGTGACGATACCGCCCGCAGGTACCTCCGCCTCGGGATACAGCTCATGCCCGGCGAGCGGAGACAGCTCCAGGAACGTGGTACCAGGGTCGATCAGCGCGGCGACACGATCGCGGGGCAGCATCTTCTTCCGCGCAAGGTGCTTCTCCCTCGCCTTAGCGGACCCGCCGAGCTGGGCCTTCTTCGTGAGCTCCCGCATGCGGGTCACAACCTCGCTCATCTGCCTCTCATTTTCCTTGAATTCCTCCGAAGACGTGTCGATGCTGCTCTGTATTAACGATATCGCGCTCGCTTGGCCGGGCGGCGTGAAGGTGGCTATGCTTCGGGTTAGCCTTGTTGCGGGGCGACCGAGGTTAGTCAATTGCCGTCTGAGGAGCAGGAGCTCCTTTGGCGATCGAGACAAGGACATTTCTGAAGAATTGAGAGGAGAGATGGCAGTACGGGAGGAGGATGGAGGATGATCGAGATTTGCACGCTTTCAATTGGAATCAATTGGGAAGGGGGACGAGACGAAGGAAATAAAATCGCGTCGTGGGGTCCCCAATTGGTGTGGGAAGCTGTGAGCCGTGATCTTGAGCCGGTGACGTCCTTGAGAGCTTCGGCATTGGCTGGATAACCGCAGACAGCCGCATTAAGCCGACCTGATCCGTAAGTGGGCGAGCCACATCGCTTTGCCAGGGACAGCCTCGGCAGCGTAGATCTTCACTTCCAGAATACCGAAGGAAGCCCAGCTTTCAATTATTATTTTTCTGCGATTGAGTTTCCCATCCAGCCATCCTCCCCTTTCCTTCCAAGACCAAAATCTGTAGTAATTGAAAATTCGAGAGAAAAGATCACATTCTTCCCCATGGCTTCTTCAGTAACACTCCGGTCCCTGGCAAGGCGGCCCGCCTGCCTCCAATCGGTCGTCCGATCGTCCCTCCTCCCCACCTGCCAAACCCGCTTCCACTCCAACAAGCACCCCAAGAATTTCGAAGCGCCCTCGGCGGCCGATCTATCTGAGCTACGCGATCGGGTTCAAGACTTTACGCGCCGCGAGATCCCCGAGGAGGTCGCCGCCCGCACGGACAAGACCAACGCGTTCCCCCCAGAGATGTGGAAGAAGCTAGGTGATGCTGGTCTCCTCGGTATTACTGCAGATGAGGATGTTGGTGGTCTGGGATTGGGATATCAGGCGCACATCATCGTCATGGAGGAACTCTCTCGTGCCTCGGGTTCCATTGCCCTCAGCTACGCCGCTCACTCTCAGCTCTGTGTGAACCAGCTCCAACTCAATGGCTCGCCCGAGCAAAAGGCGAAATACCTCCCCGACCTGATCGCGGGTACGAAGGTCGGTGCTCTCGCCATGTCCGAATCGGGATCCGGCAGCGACGTCGTTAGCATGCGGACCTCCGCGAAGGAGGTTGACGGTGGTTATCTCATCAACGGCTCCAAGATGTGGATCACCAACGGACCCGACGCCGACATCATCGTCGTCTACGCGAAGACGGAGCCCGATAAGGGCTCCAAGGGCATCACGGCCTTTATTGTGGAGACCGACCAGAAGGGCTTCAGCTGCGCGCGGAAGCTCGACAAGATGGGCATGAGGGGCAGCAACACGGGAGAGCTCAACTTTGACGACGTCTTCGTGCCCAAGGAGAACGTGTTGGGCAAGGTGAACGGAGGCGTCCGCGTCCTCATGGAGGGACTCGATCTCGAGCGGCTGGTCCTCAGCGCTGGCCCTCTCGGTTTGATGCAGGCCAGCTTGGACGTGGCGCTTCCTTTCGCCCACCAGCGAAAGCAGTTCGGCCAGCCCATCGCCCACAACCAGTTCCTGCAAGGAAAGCTCGCGGATATGTACACCAAGCTCCAGGCGTCTAGGTCGTACACGTACGCGACGGCTAAAGCTGTCGACGAGGAGGGTCTTATCAAGACTCAGGATTGTGCTGGTGCGATATTATACGCTGCCGAGAGGGCGACTGAGTGCGCTCTCGACTGCGTGCAGGTCCTTGGCGGTATGGGTTACACCGAGGAGATGCCCGCCTCCAGGATCCTCAGGGAGTAAGTTCTTATCCTCTACAGGCTCATCTTGTCAGCGAGCTTCCTTTTCTTTCTTTTTATCATGTGCTAACCCACTTTTTTCCCTACCACAGCGCGAAACTTTATGAGATTGGAGCTGGAACCTCCGAAATCAGGAGGATGGTTATCGGCAGGGCGTTTAACAAGGAGTACGCCCATTTTGCTCAATGAACATAAGCGTTGATCTGTCAAAACAAATCGCCTTCTAGGATGTAATTAAATTATTGTATATGACTTCACTATCCTTGACAGCGTTAAAAGTCGTGTGCGTGTAGGCGTATGTGTAGGGATGTGTGGGAGAGCGGGTGTTTTCCCCTTCCTGTAGGTTTCGTCCCGATTGCTTCTCGGCTCGGAGAACATTTGATCCAGTATTTCGGGGTTTGTGTCAAAGTGAAGCACACCTACAAACACCGACCTATCCAGGAACCCAATAAACACTGGATGCTGTCCACCCAAGCGAACCTGTCCAGGAGCCAAGAACAAAAACGACTCGACTGCTCACCCATCGCCTCCACATAAATCTTCCCTTTCGTTTGACTTTATGGCACTAAATATCTATATCTTGATATATATAGAAACCCCCAGATCCCCAGATCCGCTTCCGGGTTTCTTCCCCACGCCCCGCCAGCACGAACCCGGAACTCCCGAAATCAAGAAATCCCTCGTAAAAACCCACGGCGATCAGACAACCCAATGACGCCAGCCAAGCCATTAGCCCGAGGTCCCATCATGTGTAACTACCTTAGTTTATGTGGAAGGCGGGAGCTTGGTCGGGATGATACCAGATTCGCGAATGGAATCTCGCTGGGCTGCTGGAAGGGGAAACCAAAGGATAGACTGGAATGTCCAGTACCGCTTTGTGCTGACCAGATCCACCTTGCATAAACGGGGTGCCAAAAAACAGCGTGCTTCATTTGGAAGGTCGTATTTTTCGCACACGCGCATACTTCAGTTTGTTTCCTTCTCTTTGCCACAATCATCCTAAGGTATTAGTTTAATAGAATTCGGAGTCCATGTTGTTTCTAGTAACCCACTCTATCCATCGTCGGTTGGAAACTGTGGCGCGCACGCCCTAAGTCGCAGAGAGAGGCTCGGGCAATATCCACCGGGGATTCCTTGCCCGCGCCCGCCGTACTTCCCCGTCCACCAGGCTGAAGGTGGGATGTTCTCCGGTTCGAATCCGGGGCCACCCACTTTGGGAAACCGGTGGGATATCTTCAACTATGGAGATCCGTATGGCGCGCAACAGTCGGACGAGATTCTAAATACGGCCTTCTCCCTAGGGGCGATTCCGGTACATGGAGCATCCTCCCCGTAAACGGCCCGCCAGGTAGAATGATTCCCTTGGTGAACTTGAGATTCTTTCGCCGTGTAGTGCAAGTCGAAATCTCTGAATAGATATTCAACTCTCTTGACCGCCTGGTGATGGAATGAACGTATCGGCTGCCGAAATCGACTAGCATGCCGGTCTGATGAGGTGCCTTGGCCTACCTAATGTTGTCGGACATGATGTGAGTATCCTCGAGCTAAGCCAAACACAGTACAACCAAAGGTAAAGCGAAGAGTGATATCAAATGCGGCTGAGACGATTTTTTATGGTAAGGGTGGCACACTCTCATCAGAGTGAACGGACGGTCCAACGAGACCCAGCCCCCGATGTCGACATCCGAAATCAGGACACCGCGTCGGCAAGCGAAACGAGTCTCTTTCTTCCAAAAGAGTTGGGCTTTTTTACCCCCTCCCTCCCCTGAACCGTGTGTATTTCTTATGGTGTCCATCACTAATATCGGAGGAAAGTGGTCGCGACATTGGACCATCAGTCTACTCCATACAACCCATGTCTCGTCATCACGCTCGCTTGCTCGAAACACACAATATCAGGTTTCATTAAAACTGTCAGCCATTTCCTCAACAGAGCGTGGGGTTGAGGGGAATCTATCCTCAGCCCAGCCTTTATGTCCCCCACCCCCACGCACGCCAGAGCCTCCGCGTCGTCCGATGTAACGAGCCGGGGGGCTAAGGCGTCAGGGTGCGACAAAGGGCATCGGAGGGAAGAAACTGGATGCATACAAACAAGTATCCCAGCTGTTTGTAACCCCCGAACGGACCTACAATTACTGCTACGGGTGGATATACGGGTGGATAGAACGAACGGAGTAGAAGAGGAGGCAAAAACAACAATTTTTAGATCGCGCGTCTATGGACGGGCCACCATATATTCTTTTCTTTTTTACGCCATAGAAACTACCCATGACTGAACCCCGCTAGATATGCTTGGAGAAGATTTCTCAAAGTGTTGAACTAGAATGATCCGAGATAGAAAAAAGAGAACGACGAAGGATAGCAAAAAAAAAAAAAAAATTACAAACTCTAATCGCCTTTGAATCGAACAGAACCTGTAAACCCCTCGCTTGCCTTGCTAATATCCCCCGGAAACACGCCATTCAGTTGAGAAAGAGAACAAACAAAAATGAAGAGAAAAAAAAAAAGAACTAGAACTAAAAAGTGTTATTCGGTCAATATAAGTGATATATGAAAGGCTCAATAAGAGAAAATCAACGCCTCTCAACTCCTGTTCAACGATGCTAAATAGGTAGATGCGGAGCAGGGGCTCCTCGTAGGCTGCAGCTAGAGAGTCAAGAATGGAGATCCAGTCGGCTGTCCCCGAGATTAAATATTACACGTCATTAATGCTTCGACCGGGACTTGTCACCAAGCCTGCCCTTTTCTCTTTCGAGAAGAAGAGTAAGTTGACTCTTTGTCCGTGCTAGCGGAACTTCTGGCGTCGCGCTTGGTGGAGTAGGCATCAGTCGAGTTTCGAGCAGAGACGTTGCCGATGGTCCTCGGGGTAGGCGATAGCTGGGAGCCTCCGAGCTTTCCTCCGCCGATGCTCCAGGCCAAGGAATTTCGTTTCTGTTGATATCGATAATCGTGCCAAGTGCCGCAACCGTCGTTGTCGATGCTGTCGGTTCGGCGGCTAGGGCGCGCCGCAATGATTTACTCGAGCCCATGCTTGTGCGATTCAGCTCAATATGAGACTGAGACCTCGGAAGAGTCGTCCGCCCCCGAGGTGTCTTCCTGAACTCGGTGCTCTGTGTCCGATCGAGCTTGACGGGACTGGCGTCATGGCTTAAGTTAGCTTTGGCTTTTTCTTTTCCAGGCATGGTTTCTATCTGCTTCTGTTTCCGGGAGTTGTCGGGCGAAGGTGGGGTAGGTGTAGGGTCCGCCAGCCCCTGATGCGTAGGTATCTTTTCCTCCGCAGGCTGCTTAGGTGCAGGGCGTTTTCCGGCTGCCTTGGCACTCAAGCCTTGTCGTGGCGACGCAGTAGACCCTGTGCTGCTAGCTGAGCCCTGATCACCCGACTGTTCGGCAATAGTGGCAACAGCGTGCTGACCTCCTTGATGCCTTGAGGCGCCGGGCACATCTTCCTTAGATGCTGTATCCGAAGCTGTCGATGACTGGGAGCTAATCCGTCGCGGAAGGGCGGGTCGTCGTTTTGTCCCGATCGATGCGTGGAATCGTTTAGTGTGTGCCGTAGTCTTTCGTTTCTCGGACTTAGCTGGAGAAGATGATTTCCGCGTGTCCGTTCCCGCGGTTGATGCACTTCCCGAAGATGCCTCCTCGTCATCCTTGCTGTCGTCGACATCGGGGAATACAAAGCGTGCCGTCGGCCGAGGTCCTGATTTCGAGTCACCTCTAGACTTCTTCAGAATTGGGTGAGGCGGTGGTGCCTGATGGGGTTTGGACGATGATGAGCCTGCCGCTGGAGCTGGCGTCTCCTCAGTGCTAGGCTTCGCTGGCCTCGACGGCGTCGTGTCCGCACCTTGTTCAGGCTTCGAAGCACCTGTCGTCTTTGAGGCTTCCTCTGCACTCGCCTTCTCGGCTTGGCGTCTCAACTCCCAGGGCGGTGGCCCGTCGACAAACTTGAAAGAAAGGTTAGTATGCGGTTTCAGAGCTAAGGGAGATGAATGCTCGAAGTAGAAGAGAGAGATTTACCACGGACGGCTCCCATCTGTTCGGAGGTCCCGGTATAGGTGCAATGGTCGGACCCGTCGAGATCTCTTCGAACAGTTTTGCGAGAACTGTTCCACTCAAATATTTCCGGTCACTTCCCCACACGTGCCACCAGAAATTCTCCAAACGATTCGCAGTAGGGTCGATTAGTCGACGAAACGTTGTAGTATACACTAAGAAGCAGAAGAAAGGGTAATCAGATAACCGCGAACTATTGAGACGCAAGCGGTGAACCTACAGGCCAGGCCATGATGTTCATGACCAAGCTGTAAAACAGAGGAGGAGGAGAGAAGAGCCAACAGACTTACCCTTCCAGTATTCCTTTATTTTCTCAGGAGGGACTGTGGGATAGCTCGCAACTTCCTTGTAGATGTCCTGGGAGTTTACCACAAACCCCTTGGGCAGAATCATATGCGAAGGATCCATCTCTGCGTGCGGACTCGCCCAACGACACCAGTGGAACAGATTCGAAGCCGAGAAGAGGCGGTGAGCACAGGCTCCGCCGGTCTCAAGAGATGGCCCTCGCTACTCAAGGCTTATGTGATCGGTAGAGCTTCTGAAACGCCCTACATGTACCACTAGAGTGAGGGTTGGGCATTCATGATCGCTTGAAATGCTTAGATAGACTTGATGAGTATTAAGGAAGTGTTCTCGGCAGGAAAAAGGTAGAGGCCCGTGGTGAAAACAAGTAAAATAGTCTCTTAGGTTTTAATTCCAAAAAACAATCGAGGCGGACAGAAGGAAGGAGGAATGGGGAAAGGATGGTGAGCGCAAACTGGATGATGTTATCGAGGGCGCACAGCAGACCTCGGGAATAGGGTCAGGATCGTGCTCACAGCCACAGCAGTTCACAAGATCCGAATGTGATGGATCGATTGGAACGATAAAACTGGCGGAGTAAAGCGCTTGTGTAGATTGGGCCAGTGAAGGGGCCGCCGGCTGAGAAGGACCAAATGCCCTCGGAGGATATAGATACCCCGATATAGTCGAAAGTCGCAACGGAATGTCCAGACACACTGGGAAACCAACGCTATGTAGGATGAATGGGTCAGAAAAAGGGTGACGGGGTCGGTGGCCTTCTCGAAGTCTGCGCGAAGAAGGCGGGTGTTGGAGGCCGATACTATTTTGATACAAAGCCGAACAATAGAAGTGGGTCAAATGCAGGCAAGAATGGCGAATTACCAATGATTGGAAATTCGGACTCGCCACAGTGGCTCTAGTCAATGGAAAAGAGGTTCGATGTGGTGGTTCCTGAGAAGTCGGAAATTGTGGATGGCGAGCGGTGTGGGTGTTAGATGCGGCGGCTCATCTCATTTTGAGGATGTGTGAAAGAAGGCCGCGACAAGAGGGTTAAGGTCGGGTCGGGCTGAGAGATTGGTTTTGTGCGAAATTAAGTGGAGGGGTAACAACAGTAATACATAGTTGTACTAGTTAGAACGAGGGACGAAGTATGCGGCGACAACGGAGGAGATTTGTCGGAGAAGTATTGAAGCTAAGGGGTGCCGACGGTGCGTCCGCTCTAAACCGCTAACCAAAGAGAGGAGCTGAGGAGAATCAATGTCCGAAGTGAGGGTCGAAGTGCGAAGTAGTGTACACTATGTAGTGTATAGATGTAGTGTACTTGTAGGGTGTAGTGTAGACTGGGGCATGGGATTATTGGCGTCAAGTGGGACTCGTGGGTCGGATAAGGACGAGGGAACTGTTCCAGAGGAGGGAGCAAGAGGCTCGTTGACACTTTGCAGCCGGGGTCGGTTGGGGGGTTCCAATACAAGTAAATTGATGGGAGTGGTCGAGCGGTCGGCATGAGCTCAGTCTAAGCTCGATTTGATCGTTACCTTAACATCAAATACTTTTGTCGTGTACGAAGCAAGTCCGAGCCTGGCTGAGCTTGGGCGTTTCTGTTGCATAATTTCAAAAGGCGGTCCCAGGGGCCTGGGCCAGCAGGGGAGTGTGGGGATGGGGAGTGCCTGGTCCAGACAACCTGGTAGGTCAGCGCTTGACGCTATCAATGTGGGCTGACAACTGGACGGAGCAATTCCAACGGGTCAACGTGAATCGGTCAAGTCAAAGTCTCAGTGTCTCACTCAGTCAGCGACTCAGCGGTGGCTTGGGGCTAGGCTGCCAGTAGTACGTACTTGTACTACGTAGTTTACTTCCAACGCTACACGAGATGTTGCTGATTCAATTCATCAATGATCAATCCAATGTTACTTCCTAAGTTCCGAGTGTACGAACCACAAAGCAAGAGCATTTGGTGCGCTGCCAGTGCGGTACGCGGAAACTTACTTCTTCAAGATGTCAAAGTTGACAGAACAAACGGAGCTCGACTAACCCACATTCGTATTGAGTTTATTAATTGTTGGGCTGTTACTCCCTCCTGCAAAGGTCGCTCCTGGTCTAGCTACATCTATTAATTAGCCGTCAGAAGCAACATGAAGCTAGTTCTTTCCCGATCCTCCACCCACTGACAAGACATTTGATCAATCGGCTAGCGCATGTGAAGGTCCAACATGGGGAGAAGAATCAAGTACTTCGTAGCCCAGTTGACCACCACTTTCCCCTCTGACTCGTTGGGAAAGAGCGTGGTAACAAGTGCTCTTGGTCTTCCACAGAAATGGAAGCAAGGGCGAGTGAGTGCTTTCCGTCGTCCTTTCTCGAGAGAAGATGAGACAGCGTCCGAACACTTGTTGCAAGCTTTAAGTTGCTATTAGTTAGTGGAATCCACACTTCGGCTGGCGGGATCAGTTGATCCCTGTCCCTGATGGCCCCGGACTTGACAAAGAAGTACGAAGTATATAGGCCAGCCACATCCGGCTTGTACGAAGTAGAGCAAGCGATATGCTACATTGATCAATGTATCACGAAGATTGAGAGCAATTGGACTGTCAGAGTGCACTTTCAATGCTTAATTGTACTTCGTACAGTGGTGGAAGCTGCCAAGCACTTCTATCAAGCAATAAGCTTCGACGCCATCTATTTAGCGCTACATCCCCCTGAATACCTCGACTTTTTTTTCACTCCTGCTGCGCTCAGTGACTTTACAACTCTGATGAGTACAGCGCAGAGTGCAATGTGTATACTAAGCCCCCTGTGGACTGTTACCATCACTTGGGGTCGACATTGATGGTGAGAGACGCTAACCCAGCCGGATGGCATCTTACTTGGCAGTAAAATGGTGCTGGAACTGTCTCACACCTAATATATCTGATGTTTGCCAAGAGCTCAACCCCTTACGCATGTCAGTCTTATTGTTCATGATCGGAGACAGCGATGGTCTCTGTCTGGACTGAAGTGCCTGGGAGGGCCAAGTTACTTCCCAGCCATTTGATCAATGGACTAACCCCTATCAATCGGGGGATCAGCACAAGAGGGCTAATACCTCAGGCTCCCCGGGTCTATCAAATGAGCCAAGTGCTCTTCGTCACCGCTCATTCCTCTACAGGTACGGCCTGGCCAAGCATTTGGCTTACCTTCTGCATGCCCTACAGTCCTCAGGGTTATGACAGTTTAAGCCCCAGCGCGTGCAGCAAAGGGGACGCCAGGATCGCAGAATGCGATGCCGTTGCTTCCGGACGACCAGCCGAAATTTCTACCCGACAGCCAGATTTCTCCCCAACGCATTACGGGAATCCTGACGCATGCCATGGTGATCAACTGGGGCTCTCTTTAAAGATCCCAATCTCTCAGGATTCGATCTTGGCTAACTGGCCGAGGATCGACAACCTTGTTACGAAGTAGTGTCGATGGTACTTCGCAGTGAACAAGCACAAAAGCGGCCAGGGGAGGCCATTCTGTTTGTGGTTGGGTGACTTCATCGATGCCGGAACTGACAGGACGCCTAGGATTCCCCCTGTCACTAAGCCAAATGTGCTTCGAATTTTCAAATCACTTGTGATTTGCTTCTCCCGCCAAGGGACTTGAGGAAATAAGAACTAGGGGACGATCGTCCACCTCGATTTACGAAGTAAAGGGGGCTTGTCAAGAGGCAAGGAACTTCTCATCATTACACTAACACTCGCACTCTCGGCAAGACAACGCATCGCCCTTTTCAGACTGGACAGGACAAGTTGATGCAGCTCTGCAGGTCCCGTGGCGGGAGTGGTGATCTGCCCGTAAGGACGACCAATCAAAATGCTCGAGACTGTTACCAAGATCCCATTACCTCGAGCATTCCCCAGTGAGCCAATCCAACATTGTCTCAGCAGATCAATTCAAGTCATTGAACAGGTCTTCTCTGCAGAACATTTGCGGCAGCCAACGACAACCGGGTTATTTCCTAGTGCGAACCAGCCATCTCTCCAGCCCACAACCAGACACCAATCCGATTCCATTCAATTATTACAGATTTATTCTCACAATCATACGCAATAAGCCGAGCTTCCAATGCCTCCTTCCAAGTCTGGAAGTCTGGCTCACAATTCTCAAGCTGGAAACGCCAAGCGCCGAGGCGAGGTAGGAATTGATCTGTTACTTCGTAAATCATTCCAAACATTGTTCTATTCGGGATTCCAGAGACCAGGGAATGACACCAGATTGGGGACACATAGTATTTGCCATGTGCCCAAGAGTCTGGGTGAGACAACAGACCAGGCAGATCGGCAGTCAATTAACTCATCCTGCGAAGTACTCTTCCAAATGGCCCAGGATTGGTGTACAATTGACGAACATCTTAAGGTGATACGGAGAGCACAAAGTAGGACATGTACCTCCTCTCATTAGCCAGTCCCTTCGTGGCTTTCGGGTCTTCTGATCTCCTTTGCAGGCGGGGGTGTCGAGTCGTGTGACCATGACGGTGAGCTCTGGCACGGAACCTGCTCCGAACGGACCGGAAGCTCGACGGGTATCTGTTCGTCGTACACCTCGGACAAATCGCAGGGCTGTACTTCGTACACGGCAGACAGGTCAATCACCTATGAAACAGTGGTATGTGGTCGGCATTGATGTCACGAGGCGCTGCAACGGAGAGGAGTACGAAGTACTTCGTAAGAACGACTTCCCTTCAAATCCTCGAGGATTCGACGACTAATATTATTTGCGAGTTCCTTTCCCGGCATTAGGCGAAGCTTTCTCTAGCGGACTAATGGGCCGGAAGCATTCCCCGCAGCACCATGGTGGGTGTTCCAGAAGAATTCTCTTTTCAGTTAGGATCCATTCATGAGGAGCGAGCGCCTGTGGACGAGCTTGGCCTTTCTCGTGGCCTGGCCTCGGCCCAGGCGTCCTCGCACTATTTCATTTTTACTCTTCTGCAAAAAGCGGTGTTGAGCTGGCACCTTGTCCCGCAGATTTTGCTGCGCTCCTGAGCCCTTTAATTTTCGCCCATCTTTTTCTCACGAGAGGGGAATCTCGCAGATTTGAGAGGTTTTGACTCCTCTTAGCCCCTCCTTCCTGTTCCGAACAGGGAGAGCTTGATTCAGCGAAACAGGGGTTGACGAGCCCACGAGGAAGATCCCTGTACTTGAGCTGTCTCTTTTTTCACACCGACCCCAGAGTCTCGGGTTCCAGAGAGGGTAGCTTCCCATGTCTAGCGTCAGTCACCTCACACGCACGATGTTGCTAGGATCTGGGGTTTCGAGGACCTTCCATCTTGAGTCTTTCTCACCGACTTTACCTCATTCCTTTAGCTGGTGATCTCGGCTCTTAGAAATTCTGGCCAACCGAAACAAAACCGCGCAAACCCTCCTTGCGTTGTTTATTGCCCTTCTTTTCTTTTTCCCTTGGTATGTTTACGTGGCAGAAGCTACATACATTTCCAGAAGCAAGCGGCAGGGCCGACTTCTTCTCTTTTTCATGCGGGCCTCCACCCGGAGTGGCTCTTAGCTCCGGGCCTATCAGATTGGCTCGTGGAGGCGATTGCGGCTTCTTTTGGCCAGAACTGCCTTTTGGGGCAACTTGACTTTTCGATCTGTACTTTTACTGCGTATTTTTTCACCTCAAGCTCTTTTCTTCTTCGGAGAAATAGCGGTGCGTACCCCAGGGCGGACGGGCTTAACCGGGTCGCGCATCGAAACTCAAATAATGCCCGCCCGACTTCGAAACGACGCTCCATTTTCGGCGGAATCCTCGAGGACTAACACTCTGCGAATCTTTCCTTGTTGCCGACTGGATTTTCAAAACACATATTGATCCCTTCCCATAATGGCGCCACCACGCCTACAATAATAGGAGCTTTGACGGGCTGTTTTGGCAAATCGTTTCACTATTAATCCGGTCGAAATTGTACTTGTAAACTGGGATCAGAGTCGAGTCGCGTGCTTGCCAGATATGCTTGGGTTCGTCACTCACTCTCGTAAGAGGATTATCGCTTCCCGATTGGAAGCTTGAGAGAATATTCGACAGGCACAACACAACAAACCCAACCGGAGGCTAGAACGAGAATGGTCACCAACCCCCTTGAGCCGTCCTGGCTTTGGGAACCATTGCGACAAATGCAACACTTCCCTGGACATGTGCGGGGAGAAATATCAGATTTTCACAAGATACTCCTCACCCGTTCGGTCTCCTCTATAGGATTAGAAGCCGGTGAACAGAGGTCGTATGATCGGAGATGGGATGGGTTATTGAAGAACCTTTGCTTGTAGGCTCCTTCGTTATTACTACATTAACTGGTACGAAAGTAATAAGTGATGGAATGCCGAAACCGAAATCCTAGGATGCTCGGACTTAATAACACCAAGAAGACACCGACGTTGCGTTTGTTCCCCCCATCCATCAGGTTCGAGCAAACCGTCGCGTGTTGGTTTGCAGTTAACGTCCGTAACCCCCCTTGCCTTCGGCCCAGTAGCCCGCCCGTGGAAGCAGCCTGGTCCTCCACAGGGAATGTAGGATTAGCTCTGTTGGTTGGTTAGTTCCCCAGAATCAGCTTGGCTGTGATGTCAGGACCTCCCCATTCCCTCCTAGAAGTTCGGTACTATATGCGGCGCAATTCTTAAAAGGCCCGGCCTCTTTTTTTGCCCTGCGTCAAATTGAGGGAGGGTGGACAGAGGTGTGTGTGTCTGTGTGTGAATTCCTTTCCGCCGACCCCCTGTTTTCCCCAACCATGTTTCTAGTCTACCTCGGAAGGTCCTAATAATGGTGGGGATGCAAGTTGGGGGAGTTGCCGCAAGCTTCCTCGGTGGACGCGTTAGCTCTTTCTCGGCACCTCGGTGAAGGAAAAGGTGTCCATCGGGGTCGGTTGATTTGTGCCGGTCCAGGACAACAGGCATCAAATGAAGTCATCAATCCCCTCGGAGTTCACGTCGTACTGCACTAGACCCCGTACATGTTTAGACACCTTCCCCCGACTTGATCTCCACAATGCCGGTCTGGTCTTAGGATGTTCCCCCACACCCTCTTTTCTCCGAAGGCTCTGACGTTTTTGTCTCTTTTTGTTTTTGAGACTTTTGCGAGAAGAAAAGGGCGCGTGGGATGGAATGGGGTATGCAAGGATACCCTTTTATTTACACTGCGTATCGATCGAGGTTACAGGTCGACCTCCCACACCGATATGACACTATCTATATCAATCGGCGCGGGAGCGTGGGGGCGATCGAATGGGCTGAACAGTCCTGGCGAAATGGTGCGGGCGGGTTTGTGTTCTTTTCCCCCCACCTCCACGTTCGAAATGAGGACAAGGGAGCGAGAGGGAATGGAAGGGAAGGGGGTGGACGGTGGATACCAAGGGGTCGGTGGGAAAGGAGATTGACCGAGGTTTTGCGAAAGAACAATAAGGAAAAAGAACCTCAGCTGGGATGCGGTTTGCTTCTGGAGGCGGGAAACGAGATCACGAGGGCGGGCGAGTATGCAACGCTGGAATTAACCCGATGCTTTATCGTCGCATTGCATATGAAGTATATCACTCACGATTCGGACCAACACGAAAAAAAGGATTTAAATTATCTGTTCCTTGACGTATGTTGGCCAAGCCTTGACGGGACTGGGAAAATAACGCTTCCAGGAGAGAAGTGTTGGGGCGAAATATTTCTTTCTACTGCGTACATTTGCTGTGCTGTATATGCAGGACAATATGGAGCCAACATGAGCTTTCCCCAAATGAGGATCCGAAAAATTATTAAATAAATAAATGAAAATGAAAAGCCCATGCTGGTGTCTCTAAATTACGGTGTAGCCGCCGTCCACCCTCAACTCCGCGCCAGTCACATACCGAGAGGCGTCCGAGAGCAGGAATGTGACGGGGCCCATGAGGTCTTGTGGGTTCCCCATTCTGCCCATGGGGATGCCGCTTATCCACTTTTCTTTCAGGTCCGGACGGGCCTCGAGGATCTTTTCGGTTCTGGTTTATTGCGTCCTTAATGTAAGAGAAAGCCGATTTTACATGATGGGATTGGGGTGAGTTGGGGGAATTAGCCAGGGATTTTCCCCCGCCGTCTCTTTGGGGCAACTTACAGAGCTGTGAGCATGTAGCCAGGTGAAATGCAGTTCACGCGGATGCCAGACGTGGCCCATTCAACGGCCAGGGAGGAGGCAAGGTGTCGGACGGCGGCCTTGGAGGCATTGTAAGGCCTTAGATGGGAGAGATTAGACTGTCATCTCTTACGAATTGTGCGGTAGGTTACACTTACGCTTGCGGTTGAGGAACATTGACAATGGCACCCGACATGCTTCCAATAAAGACCATGCTACCCTCAGCCTTCCTCTCCATAAGGTGCCTTGCAACCTCGACGGCGAAGAGGTAAGTCCCATCGACGTTGACGGACCAAAGGCGGCGCATGCGGTCTGGGGGATACTCGGTGGCGGGCCAGTTCTCGGTGAAGCCGGCGGAGGTGACGAGGGAGTCTATCTTTTTGTGGGTGGCTAGGATGTCGGCCATGCAGGAGGAGACGGAGGCGGGATCGGATACGTCGGCGTAGTGGGCGGTGATACGAGGGGCGGTTCTGTTTTTTTTTGAGAATGGCTCAGGGTTAGGGGGTTATGGGAGGAAGGGAATGGGAGGGAAGGAGGGTGAAAGGAGATGCTTGCCTTGAGGGATGTTGGACTTTGAAGGCTTCGGCTAGGTTGGCTGCTTGCGTGTCGGCTTGGTCCTCTGTTGAAGTGTATATCCTTCGTCAGACGGCGTTCACTCCTACAAGAGAACATCTCCCCCGTTCGCTCCGTGCATGCATCCCCATTCCCGGACCAAAGTGCGGATCGGGCGCAAATGAGCACGGAGGCCAAGGCAAATCACACAAGATGAAATTTCCAAAAACTCAACTGTTTATATCTACAATGGCTAAATGAGCACCCGACTCAACGATACCCTTGCCCATGACGAGGCCGAGACCGCTCGCTCCGCCGGTGACGACGACGACGCGGTCGTTGAGGGTGAAGGCGGGGAGGGTCGGGCTAGCGCCGAGGCCGGAGCGGAGGTCGGTAGATGCGACGGGGGTGCCGTCGAGGGGCGGCGCTTCGGGGCTGGTGAGAGGCTTCATTGTGAGATGAGACGAGGGACTGGGGACGTGGAGCAACGGTGAGGTTGGCAAGATGACAGAGGATGAGATAGGATAAGATATCTATGAGAGGAAAAGGGTTGAGGATAGGAGAGGAGAGGAGAGGAGAGTGTGGTACAGTTGCGCCTTGATATCAATCTTTTTTCTTCTTCTTCGAAGTTGGGTTCTCGGTGGAATTGAGGGGTAATTGATGAGAATCCAATTGTAAGAGGAGAGCGTGGGTAGCGGGTTGTGCGGGTCTAATTACATAGAGATGTAAGTTCAATCACTGCAATTTGATTTGAGCGCTTCTGTCACGATAGCTTCAGCTACTTCGTACGCTACAAGGCTCCCATTGACCAACAATTTTCGACACTTATTGTTGTGGGGATGTGGGACGGCGAGTTAGTGTAGTACGATGGCAGTGGAGCGGTAACTGATTTGATGTACATCACCAATGTCCACCGATGCCGAGTATCATTTAGTGTACTTCGTAATGTAGACACTTATTGTTACTTGGACGGGGCTACCTTGTTAAGCAACTTCGTCTATCACCATCTTTGACTGAGCTGTCTTAGTTCTCTTAGTTCCTCCTCACCGCCTGTTGTGGCGTTAAAGTGACGGGCAACGGAAAAAAAGGACCGCCGAAGCTCGCCTTACTGCCAATGCTTCGTAGGGAACGAGCTGGACGGACCAGGAAGCCAGCGATCGGCCGAGTCGAGCTCCTCCCCCTGCCTTAATCCCAAGGACCCGGCTGTCAGTTCCAGGAACCTATACACATCCCCAGAGCCCAAAGCGTGCTCTCTTCACTGCTGGCTGGCTTATAGCTTTGCGTGGTGAGCTCAATTACCGAATCTTCTGAGCCCACACAGACGTCATTTGTCAGTTGAATAAAGCGGCCTGTAACCCCCCAATTGTGTCGGATGATGATCATGATGATAGCTTTCATCTGATACTGCCAACAAGGTGTTCTTCAAATATATAGAGACGAGATCTCAATGGGACAACTTTCTAGACTCTTTCCATCTACCTCTTCTTCATCTTCCACAACCCAGCTCTGTCGCCTCTCTATGCCCCCTTCGCCCTCGCCGAGACTCCCAATCCCAATCCCAATAGCTCCAGCCAAACTGCAACTGCCCCGCGAGAGCTCCACCCCGCAACAGCTCCTCCAGATCCGACGACGCCATCCAATTCATCCAATTGCTCATCCGCATCCACTCCCGCGACTGCCCCTCATTCATAAACTACCCCGCACCTTCTCATCCCTATCGATAAAGAAGATTCCGACCTCTTCCATCACTACCACTACAACCACCACTGCAACCACAGCCGCCGCTGCACCCGTACCGTGTCTTACATCTTCCTCCCTACAACCAGTACTTCGCCGCCGAAACTGTAGCAACAGTCACTACGTAGTTCGAAGCTCCAAGAAACTATTCACATCTTCGTCCGCAGCCATGTCGAACTTCCCACCCGCGAGCCATCCCAGCGCTGCTTGCTGCAGCATCCCGCCTGTCGTGTCCACGGGATACCAGGAGAAGGGGAGCTATGAAGAAGTTGGCGGATTGAAGAGTTGTACGTCTTTGTCCCCCCCGGAGCGAATTGGCTCTTTTTTGCCCTTTCCCCTACCTAGCTGGAACTTGGCCGAATATGGGAGCCACTAGTGCTAAGGACATTTTTTTTTCTCGTTCCCAATTGTAGATGCCGTTGGCCCCAAAGACGCCGAGAAGGGTATCGTCGTCATCTACGACATCTTCGGCTACTTTCCCCAGACCATCCAGGGCGCCGACATCCTCGCCACCTCCGACGAGAAGCAGAAGTACAGGGTCTTCATCCCCGATTGGTTCAAGGGCTCGCCCGCAGATATCTCCTGGTCAGTCTTTCCCTCCTCACGGACGAATGAGGGAGAAAAAAGGAGTTCGTCGCTGGCTTCGCTTTTTGCTCGCCAAGGAGCTGAGTCAGAACTAATATCTCGACAGGTACCCTCCCACCGACGACGAGAAGAAGCATAAACTCGGCACCTGGTTCAGCAAGCACGGCTTCAACGAGACCGTCCCCAAGGTCCCCGGCTACCTCGACTCTCTAAAGGAGAAGTACCCCAACATCAAGAGCTGGGCCATCCTCGGCGTAAGTCTCCTCTCCCTTTCCCCCGAGCCTCGAATTTTCCATGCCGAACACTTATTAATGAAATTGTAGTACTGCTGGGGTGGCAAAATCGTAACCCTCGTCACCTCCACCCCCGACACCCCCTTTAAGGCCGGCGTAGCCTGCCACCCGGCCTTCCTCGACCCCAAGGACGCCCCCAACGTCCGCGTGCCCATCGCCGTCCTTGCCTCCAAGGACGAGGACGTCGCCGACGTCAAGAAGTTCACCCAGGACCTCAAGGTCGACCACCACATCGAGACCTTCCACGATCAGATCCACGGTTGGATGGCGGCCAGGGCCGATCTCGAGGATGCGAGGGTCGTTGAGGAGTATAAGAGGGGTTATGAGACGGTGCTCAAGTTCCTTGGTAAGCATCTGTGACTAGGTGGTCCCAGGAGGTCTAATCTATGAGACTGGGAAGTGTGTTGGTGGTGTTTTTGTTTTGATTCTACTACAGATCAATCATGGAGGTTTCAAGTGTACGAAGCAATAAAAATGTGCGTTTACGGGGAGACAAGGGAACCGGAGGAATAGTAAATCGAAATAAATAAAAAAAGTTAACTCGTTTTCACCGTGGTTTGCCCTGTCTAATAATATTCCATGCCAAACCCGCCCAAGAGGTATCAAAGAAATCCCAACCAATATCGCTTTTATACGTCCGCCTGCCTCCCTTGCACTTGCCATCCTTCCCGTTGTTTCCACGTCCACACTTATATACCTGACCATCCTCCGGTACATTATAAAACAACCTAAGAGAGGGGCAAAGGGTTAAGGGGGAGGTCCGTTTCCCATGGTGCATAGGTACAGCAATATATAACACTTCCATATTCCGAAAAGAAGGAGAGGGTAAAACGGAAGAAATAAGAAAACAAAAAAGAAATCCACATTGTTTGTGGTGTAGTCCCAAAAGGAATGTGTACCGCGAGACTGTAGTTCGCTCCGCGGGAAGGAAGATGTGAAATATATGAGATGTGCATATTATTCGATAGGAAATCACCCAAAAGGTACAGAAAAAGATGGTGAAGAGATTGGCACAAAGTGAAAAGGTGTGCAGAGTAGCGAGACGACGTACCCAGAAAAATCCGGGCTAATCATCCATACCAAAAATCCGCCGAAGAGCTGCAAACTTCTTCTTCTTCCTAGGCTCCAAAGGCCCAGCCTGGGCCTCATTCGCCTTTCGCACCGGCGGCTTCTTGCGCAGGTAACCCGGCGACGCGGGAACAACGACTTCCTCCTCCTCACCCTCGACGGGGGTGCTGGTAGAGACAAGGTCGCTGTCTTCGTCAACGTCGAATTGCTGCGGCTGAGTTGCAGTTGCAGGGCGAGATTTCGATGACTGGCCTCCGCCGAGGGATCGAGTTCCTAGGGAGTTAGGGGAGTGGTGGTGGTGATGATGATGGTGATGTCGGGAACTGGCGCTATGCGCGTGAATGGCCTCGAGCTCCGCCGCAGTACGCTCAAGCTTCGTGTCGCGCCTAGCCGCGCTATCCATGCGCTCCGGCCTCTTGATCCGTCCCGCCTGGTCCGTCTTCTTGCGCCGGAGGACAGCCATGAGGCTATGCCTCTTGTGGCGCTCAACCTTTCCTCCGTTCGCCGGCGCGCCATTGGCGGGTCCAGTCTGTAAAGGCGCGATGGATCCACGGCCGGATCGAGACCGTCGTAAAGATCCCGAAGCGGATTCGTCGACGTTCAAGTGATTTCCGTCGTCCGCAGCCGGGCAAATGTCGGCCGATTGTTCGGGCTGCTGCTCGGCGCCGGCTTCCTCGTCGTCAGAGCTGTCGGAAAGTTCCTCCGATACTTCCTCCACCGGCTCCCTCAGCGTACCTGTTGATAGTGGACGGCCCTTGGCGGCGGCGGCCGCCGCAGAGGAGGCGGCAAGGGGTTTACCGTTACCAGTCTTTTGTGAGGAGCTCGAGAATCGGCGAGCAACCCAGCTCTCGCTACTAGTTCGCGGGGACTTGGTTCTAAAGGTAGGTAGCGTGACATGCTCATCCTCATCATCGCTCGAGTAGTCCAGTCTGCTGGAAGTCCTGCTTGCCCTATCGCCCTTCTTCTTGGACCTGCCAAAGGAGGGCAGTCGAAACCGTTGCGAGATCGAGTGTACACTACCATCGCTGGAGTCGGCCCGCATCGTGGTCCGTATCATCCTCGTTTCGGCAGAGATAGGTGGATGAGAAGGAGTAGCATCGTTGGGAGAGCTAGACCTGAATCTGAAGCTATTCCTTTTCTTTGATTCCGCGCCCTCGTTGGCAGAAGGACCCTCAGTGCCGCTTGTCCTCATAGACCTTCGGAATCCGAACACCTCGGACTGCCTTGGCCGAGTAGCGCGCTGGAAGCTACTCTCACTATCCATCGAACCACGGCGCTGCGTAAGAGTAAGTGGCCAGTTGCCCGGAGAATCGGATGGTATGTTCTCCTGGAGCGAAAAAGTGCGTCTCCTGGCCTGTCCTGACCTGAGCTTATTAGGGACCCTAACACTACTTCCGTCGAGCTGAAGAGAAAGCGGCCGCTCGCCCTTGACAGCGCGGCTAGTCGTTTCCTCATCCTCCGGTATCTGCGCAAAGTTGTCGGGCCGCATCGTCTTGCGGAAACCTGTTTTCGGAGCGCCGGCGGACGGCGTTTCGGCACGCGGAGCAGTTGGAGACTTGACTCCCCTGAGACTTTCTCGGCCATGCGATTCGAGTTTCACTAGAGCAGTAGACTGGCTCGTCGAAGCACGAAGAGACCCTCGCATCGAGGATCGGAGAATAGGAGCTCGCGGCGGAGGAGCATCCGCGACCTTGGTCCCCGGAGGGATCTGGTAGACGCGCTCTTCGGACGAGGATTCCTTGGCCTGTGATCGTTGTTCCGATCCGCCCTTCTTCTTCTTATGCTTCTTGGCGACAACGACCTTCTCATCCAAATCACCGTCCTCGCCGGCCTCTGAGAGCGCTTCCTGTTCGAGTTGTCGGCGCTTCTCGGCCGACAGACTCCTCCAGTATGCTTTGGCATGTTCCCAGTTCACATCTCCCTGGGGTGGCGAGACCGGCGTGACCGCTGCCTGCGTTGGACGAGGTTCGGCCGTTGTAGGCTGAACCTCATCCTTTGCCACTGTAGAGACCGGTGATGCCGCGAAATCGACAGCAACAGACTTGGATGGGACGGGGCTGTCAACAACAGCATTCAGAGACAGGAAGCCATCACCTTCAATATCTGAGAGGTCCTCGTAAGCGTCGCTGTAAATGCTGGTGCTTTCAGAGTCGTCCTCAGCATTGTCGAGAGGATGTTCTGTCGTGGTTGATACTGGGGGGATAGTGGCCGTTGTGGTTACTTTATCCGCAACTGGTGGCTGCTGTGGGGTGGCAGTGGAGGAAGAGTCGTCGGCACCAGGAAAACTTCTAGGGATGTCGACAGGCTCCCCTTGCTCAGTGGAGGGCGAGGCAGGAGAATAGGGAACAACAGGCTCCTCCCTTATTTGTGGGCTTGGGAGAGAAATCGCAATTTTTGGGATAGCTTGTTGAGGTGCTTCTGGGGCGCTAGATGCCGCTGGGGTTGAGCTAACACCATGCCCTTTAGCAGTGGCTGAGCCGTTCTGGATGACGCTCGTCGCAACATCGTCGGAAGTCCTAACAGTCTCCGCCACCGCGGGGGAGGAAGTCTGCACATGCCCCCCAGCATAACTCTCCTCGTCTTCGTCCTCCGAGCCCTGTAAGCCAGTTGTACTGCTTCCGTCACTAAGGAAGCCATCACCTTCAACGGATGTGACCTCGGGAGGCAGGGGCTCTCGCAGGCGAGAGATGTTCGCTTCATTCTTTCGTTCCACTTCTCTAGTTAAAATCGATCCGATAGCGTGATCGTTCGAAAAATCCGTGCTGTGTCTGAGATTCGAGACGCTTGGGATGGTCGGAAGAATAGTGGGAGAACCCGAATGAGGGACATGCGAGGTTGGAGGCGGCCGTACAAGGGGGCGTTCTTCGATTTCCCTGAGCTTCTTGTCCCGAATGCTGCCAAAGTGTGGAAGCGGGGGTCTCGGCTTCATGACCTCGCCGTCATCCATGTCATCCATGGATGAACCCCCTTCCCTTCTTCTACCAAGGTTGTACCAGTGTCTCCTGGTTGTAGTCTGCGGAGAGATGACGGGCGATTCATCCTCCACCTGAGGAGCAGCTTCGCCAACGACAACGGTGCTCTTATCGTCGAAGCTTACTCTAACAGACTTCTTGCGAGTCGGTGGTTGTTCAGATTGCCCTCCCTGATCCAAGGAAACCTCTGATCCGTTGTCGGATACGGACGAGGCACGATTAGGGCTTGTAGACTGTTTAAGCGCTGGTTTTATCGGCGACACTGATCTTGGCGGTGGTGAATGGCGCACGGGAACTGCCAGTGTCTCGGCGGAATGAGATGGTGCGATGCGTGGGCTCGTGGATGTTTCTCTAGGCTGGTCCGGGGCCGTGGTCTTGGTCTGCCCTTGTGCTGCATGAGAGTCGGAATCGTGCTGTGGAGCGGATTTTGCTCGCCGCTCACTGGTTGGAAGCTCAATAGGCACCTGAATTCGATAGTACGCTGTCATCCTAACCGGTACGGTATCAAGGATTTCAGAAGGTTTCCGCCGATGGCCCAAACTTCCACCGATCTCATGAACGACCGGAGCTTGGGCTTGGTGAACTAGTGCTGGGATCTCCGTAGCCTGTTCGCGAAGGGGAAATAGCGTCGCGCGCATAGCCCCATCATCGCCACCATCCACCTGAGTGATATCCTCATCAATGTGTAGCTTGGGATCGCTAAATTGCTGAGTGTAGGGATGATAGACTTGTGGCTCGACCGTTATCTCAGCACCCATGTCCTCGTACATGTCCCCCGTAACCAGCTCAGGTGCATCAGATGCTCTTTTATGATCGGATGACTTGTCGCTTTCCGGGGCGGGAGGTTGAGGCTCGACAACTGTCTTCGGCTCTGCACTGGCTGCCGCGACAGGTGCCGCTACTGGGTGCTTCTTTTTCTTCTTCTTCGAGGCTTTTCTGCTCGGCTCTTTAAAGCCGTGTTCCCAAGCCATCAGTTCAGATTTTGGCATCATCCGCCTCGTATTAGGATCGTAGACCATGACAGGATCGGATTCCGGCGGTGGGTGTCGCCGGTGGTGCATCGAGCGCGAGGCTGCTTGAACGGCGGACGACGGTTCGGGGGCCGGGGCGGGGG
>SJVG01000487.1:0-28423 GCA_034774675.1 Scedosporium minutisporum
GGCTCTCCCCGCCCCCCCAGTGACGATCAGCCGGGGTACCCCCTGTCGACTCCGTAAGCTCTGTGTAAGCGAATAGGGGGGATGAGAGGGAGTATCCAAGAATGGTAGGCTTTAGCACACGCTATTCCTAATGCGAAAGAGGTCGAGTTCCAGAAAGAAATGACTGGATGGGCCGGCGAGCGCCATCTGTGCTAGCATCATGCTGAACTCGACGCTGATGATATGAGGAGTTGTCTAGTTTTACTCGTACTCCATACATTTTCTCGTCCGCAAGGACAAGGAACCTATCTCGGCCTATCTTTCAAAGCTGAGGAGAGAGTCATCTAGCGGAGTTGAGTGTGTTCAAAGCTCAGCAAATACCAGCTCGGGACTCGGGACGGAGATTGGCAGTGATCGACGTCCCAGCAGATCTTGGAGCGTGTACTTTGTACTTGCCCGTCGACTTTTCGAGGACTGGACGCATTCGACTTAATTTTACGTTACATTGCCACGAATTTTAGACTATCACTAGGTGCGCTGATCTCAGCGGGCCATGCACCTAATAAGGCTTAGATGAAAAGAGATCCAATGATCACTGTCTCCAGCGGATCGATCAATTCCTCCGTCCGCCTTTCGTACTTCGTACTTTTTTCTATTATTACCAACCGTGTGGGTAAAGTACCCACTCAGCGATACGAATTACCGGGATTTTGGGCAAAAAACCGGAGTTGGAAGCCGTTGATGAGCAAGGAACTTTCCCTCTTGTGCACACGCTACGACTTCGTACGGACATCAAGGCGGAGCTCTGAACTCACGTATTTCCCGGAGATTATGATGTATTGCTCGACCCCTTGAAGTTCCCTTGCTTCCCAGACCGAGGACGCGTGGTGTTGGATTTTAGTACGAAGTGCTTGGACCAGGATTAAGAAAGACCCTTGTGCTTGCGGAAGCCTTGGTCAACGAGGGTATCCACGACGCCGCATGCACTACAGAAAGAAGAGGGTGGGACAGGGAAGGAGAGGCCCGAAAGATCGTACGTTTTCTATCCACTAGCGCGGGTGCCCCGCCGCCAGGCACCATCAATTGATCCATGTCCTCATGTCCTGAACCAACCATTCTCCTGGGAAAGTGCTTCCCGGCAGCTAGGTTAATAGCGCCACCCCAGTATCTGCCTTCCGCAGTGCAGTGCACTCCCCCCTCTTCCTTCCAGTGTTGAAGCTTCATCCACTTGGAAGCTGGGACTCTCTGCACTACAGTGCTGGATAAGATTGATGCGGCAGTTACTCCCCAAGCTTCGGAACCAGCTCCGGTCACCCAAACTGCGGGTCTCTCCTACCTCGGTATATTCAGAAGCTACCAGCCAGTTTGTTCACCAGTCCCAGATCAAGCAGATGAAGCTGTCCCAGCATATGTGCTCCAATTTCAGAACTCCACGCTTCGCCCCCAGCAAGGTGTGATAGCTCACATTGATCTGTGGTTTTCATGCAGTCCATCTTCTCAGCTCCGTACTTGTCTATCCTTGCTGGAGGGAATCAATATGGCGCCCCGTTATTTCTACTGAAATGGATCCAATGTCTTTTCTCAGAGCTTAGAAGACCTGGCGCTCACGGAGTCTTCGTATCACATCAATACCAGTTCCCCCACGATGTGCTAGCCCGGTCGGGTACGAGTACACTTTCGCGCCCGATCATTCGCTGCATTCTGATGCCCGAGTCAGCCCTTAGAGGCGACGTGAGGATCAACGACTCGACAACATTTGCTGACCTCCATTGGCGACGGCTCATCTAAAATCACAGCCTTTGCTGGTTATCGTGTGGCGCTCGCCGGCGTCACTTACACCAGCATGACCAATTTCCATCGTACCATATGTCCACTAAAACGAGATGTGGCTGATATTGTGTCGCAGCGATGAGGGCGGAGTGCCCTTGACGGTGAAAGGGAGTCCAGTGTTTGCTATCCATGACAACATTCCCCCCACTCAATATTCAGGAACCAAACCACGAAGTACGGTTCAGGTGAGGCCAATTGGTTCCGACATTTCAACACGGTTGTCTCATTTTCGGATCGACATCAGAGGTGAGCTGTACTCTGCAGTCCATACTAACTTTGCGTTAAAGAATTACGTAGAAACGGGTAAGATACCACATAGAACGTAGGATTAAAGAGTTCCTTTGCTAATACTGAGCAGTTCTTGAGTTGAGTTGCACTAGAGCTTAGAATATAATCCTTTCCACCGGGGCGGCCTGTCCACCGGACCCTACTTCGTGTCTGTTGCAACCCTAGGAAAAGAATTTCCAAAGCAATAGAATTGGGGTTACACCCAACCGTTACAACGGTCGTCGGCTCTCATACTCTTAACCACTGATAACAGGGAAATGGGACGGGGCTTACTCCCAATACAGCACAGCGGCACCTGCGAAGTACAGGGCAGGTGTTTGTATCCTTCGTCGGCGACCATCGATTGGCGTCAAGGACGGGAACTTTTTTTTTCTTCTTCTCTGGTGGTAGGACCGAACCAGTGTGACGTGCTAGATGGGTCAAGGACAAAGAGTGCCTAAACTTGGCGACTGATGATGACAATTAATGAAGCATATTCGATGGTTTTTAGTCTAAGCAGGGAAGACGACATCAAAATACGGGTCTTGCGAGGAGACAGCCAGAGTTTCTAGAGCGACCTAGAACCCCAAAAGATCTTACGGAGTGAGGACAAACCCAAGGATGTCGGCTGAATCGAGAGACGCCGGTTCTTCCCCAGCTCCGTAGCATCAACAGGGCTGTACATCGAAAACCTGCAACAACTCATGCCAATACAGGGAGAGCTCCGTAAGAAAAGGATCGACTTAATTCCCGAATACAACCTTCCAGGTTCTGTGGGCGTCTCCCTGGGCAGCTCATTCACACCTCTCAGTTCAATCGCAGTCATTGATCCATTCTCCTACGAAGCACAGCCACTGTCCAAGCTTGATCGGTAGTTGGTTTGTTGCAGGCCAGCCAAGGAGAAACATTGCTTCTCTAATACATACGAAGCATGCCCTCCCTGGGGGCAGACCGTACACCTCGCTTAGATCGAACGCTTCGTGGCTTCCTGGCTTATACTCGAGCTA
The DNA here is from genome assembly GCA_034774675.1 of Scedosporium minutisporum. Classification (NCBI taxonomy): domain Eukaryota; kingdom Fungi; phylum Ascomycota; class Sordariomycetes; order Microascales; family Microascaceae; genus Scedosporium; species Scedosporium minutisporum. The sequence goes on from SJVG01000487.1 coordinate 3,084, forward strand.
GCGATTTTTAAACCAAGTTTATTCTTTTCGCGGCAGCCCATGAGACGGGGTTTCTGGATGAGTGGTTGGGCACAGACGGCCGACACGTGGAAAGGAGGGTTAACACGCTTTCAAACATGGGGCGAGTTGGAAAATAATCTCCTCGTATGCAACATCACACCTGCACGATGAGTTTTCTAGCTTCAATCTTTGAAGCCACGGGAGTAATAGTGCAGGCCATGCAGAGGGGAGACGATGGATCGCCATGGTGCGTGATGAAGACACCATCCTCATCCTGCGGAAAGTCATAGGCCCCTCACTCCTCCCCAATCGTACTTCGTACGGATTTTAGTGGCGGCTTGAACTTGCGTCGAGAGATTCCCACACGCCCCCTTCCCTCGTGGTCGTAATACCCCATAGGAGGAAGGGGCTCTTCCTTGGTCCGGGCCATTCGGATGTGATAGCTACAGTGGAAGTGCAGAGTGGCGAACAGTCTGGAGCACGATGGCGGACTGGTTGGACTACTTTAGTGCGTACCTGTGAGGTCTCGGCGGAGTGAATGCTGCAAAGTGAGAGGCCTGCAGTGATCCTTCTTGTTTCTTCCCTTATGTCAGAGTGACTCCTTGAAGTAGTCTTCGAGGTCGGCGATAATATGTCTTCAAGACTTGGATTTGGCAGAGAAAAAGCACATTGCTCCCCTCCCTTGATGGGAGATCGACCATGCATCGTCTCCACACAGGATGAATATCGAGGAGTGGAACCGTATGCGAAGTGAAGGGAAATGGTTGGACAATACGACTCTGATCTCTGATCTGATCTCCGTTGCACACTCGACATTCAGGCCTGGCTGAGGACTGCCTGCCGTTATCTCCTCGAAGACGTGGCTTTCCGTCACGTCAAACCACGTCTTCTCATCCAGCTCCCAGAAAAAGGGAGTCATAACAAAAAGTGACACAGAGAAAGATGGCCCAAATCCGCAACTATTACCAATTTTGTCCTCAATCCACCGATATCAACTACTCCAGAAAAAAAGAAAATAAATAAAAAGGTGTCTCTCGATTCAGCCTCTCATTAGTCGACGTTATTGCCGATGCACCACGTCTACGCGAGCTGCAAGCCCTAGGCAAATGGCAAATACCGCCGCCGATCGCCGTTATTTGCCATTCCCTTCCCTTCCCCATCCGCCCGCCCTCCCTCTCCACCAAACACCATCTTCCTGTCTTTGCTTTTCCCAAAACGTTCTGACCACATTGGGTAAAATGGGAGGGGCGTGCGCTACACGAGGTGAAAGACCTAACATTAAAGTGGCCAGGCCATCGAAAATCCGGGCGTGGCTCGAGCCATGCATGCCCCATACGATGGATCAAGATCGGCTGGGTTCTCTCGTCCACTGCCGTATTTTAACCTATCAAAGCTTCAAGATGGCTGACTTCGTCTTCCAGACTCCAGAACAGGTCGGGTTTTTGGCCTAACATTTGTTTTGACAGGATAGGCGCCGTCTTCCAGTTAACGAGCCAGGGAAAATCGAGAGACCCTAAGACGCCCAGGAAAGAGATGGGTTTGTTCACTTGTTTTTCTTCGTAAGCGAGTTGATTGGATTGGAACCCTTGCGGTGAGGTGAAGGGCGCCTGGAACCAGGGTTTGAACACGGGTTTGTCTGAGAATCCGCTGAGGCGCACACTCTTTCCGTCTACTTCCCGCGTCAGGGTTAAAAAATAATAAATAAATAAATTTAAAAATAAAAATAAACAAGGGAAAAATCGATCCCCCTTCAATGAACGCTAAAGAGAAACACCTGGGGAATAAGAGACGAGTCTCCTTCGTAAATGCTAGATCGAGACAGTAGCGCCAAGCGGAAGCACACCACCTTTGCTCGATCCCACAAACGGAGAAGCGCCGCAGTTAGTCTCGAAGCACTCTCTGAACCGTGCCGACGGGAGGCAACGGGCATGGAGACGAAAAAGCAATAAGCATCAAAATGGCACCATGTCATACCTGCTGGTCATTGAATCAAAATCCCACAGCGCGCCCGCATATTCCTGTTTCTCATGAGGATGCAGGCCTGTCAACCCCAAGGTTATTTTTCGATCCCCGCCGTTTTTTTCTTCTTGAAATCCCCAAAAAGCAAGGTTTTTGTCCTTGATATCGGATCTTGCATATGGTACAGAAGCCCGATGAACAAGCGTGAGTTGCCGATGCGAATAATCTGCTCATCTCCAGGCATACCTGCAACCCGGCATTCTCAACACTCCGAGCTTCTCCATGGCCGGATATGGCCTGGCATGGCCAAGCATTTCTACCCCGTAAGCTCGATTGGGAGACGAAACAAAGAGCTTGTGATGACCACGCATGTACACCACCAAATAGACGAGAGAAAAAGCAACACCCGATGATTTCCACCCGATAGCTCAACTCGTAAAACACCACCCTTCCTGTAGGCAGCTTATCATCCCGCCGTAGGAGAAGATCATCCGTCCCTGCCCTCCATTTTGTAAAATGATGCGCGTCAGCCGCGAAGACAGCACCATCGGGCGTTTGGGGATCTCGGACGTCGCCATCAGGGCGGTCCCCACTTACACCGAGACATTCTTGCCCCGATTTGGCCGGGCGCATAGTAGCGTCGAGCATTGAAGGGAAGACACTCCTGTCTGACTGCGTGTCATCTCTTCTGTCATAGCTCTTTGCTTTTGCTGTCGAACGTGGTCGTAGCGTGGATGACGATGACTTGGCAACGGTTATGACGGGCCCGGGTCTCGGCTCAGCGAGACATCAGCCATCCGCCATCTGAGACAATGACAGCGCCAAGATCAGAAAACTAACGCTCCTGATAACCGGAGGACGCACAAAGTGTGAACGGGTATAATCTTTATTCACGGGCTTGCTAAAGAGCAGACCACAATGCACATATATCAACAAGTATTGACAAAGAACTGGCGGCTCCAAAAACTTAAACAAGTTCCCAAACAAAGTGCCAAAAAATCAAAACTCAAAACAATGAATGTGATCCAAGGGCTTGGGCCACACATAGCGGGGCAGCCCAGGCCTCGGATCTCGAAGAAGAATGAGATGCGGAACCATAAACAGCTCCAATCCGAAAGCGTGGAGGCCCCATTCGCCCAAACGCCACAGTGATGCGTTCGCTCGTACTTTATACAGCAAGTAAAACTCCCATACACCCACATTTACCAACTCTTAAATCGCCCATCCCATTACTCCTGTAGCTCGTCACCCTTCTCCCCATGCCCCTTGGCCTGTGTCATGACCGGAGACCACCTCCCTGCAGAGTCCACCCCAGATCGGTCCACCGTTGAAAGGAAGATGGCCTATCTGCTTCCACGTCGTAGAGTCGTTCTAGAGGGATGTATATATATCGTAAGAAGTCGGGGTCTCAACCCGTTTCCAGCCATCGGCATTCTCTATCCGTAGAGAGGCGACTTGTTGTTTTGCCAAACCTTCCACCGCTCCACCGTTCCCCCCCCCCCGGGATCGTCGTATGCTCAATCCACCATGTTTCATAGACATGACAAAGGAAATGGTTGTTTTCGTTGTTTTAAAAAAAGAATGGATAGGCAAAAGTATGCCTCTCAGAATTTTCCAATGAAAGTCGCTCTAGATCTTTACCAAAAAGATCTCGAGGCAACCCATCGGACGGAGCGTATCTCAGCCCCTCCCATCGCCCACCATTAGAATCTGGAGTCGATGCACGGGATGGTATTCTAAACTCGGCCCCGTGGCTTAGTCCTCACCAAAAACGGACTGGGCATCTCATCTCGTTCGGGATCCCAGACAGCAACGCAGCCGGGGATGGTGTCGCTAGCCCTCCTCACAACTGGCTTGTCCTTGGACGCCTTTTTGGGGCTAACATTCTCGGCACCGGGAGCGACTACGGCCGAAAGAGGTCGGCCGCCGGCACGGGCCTGCTGAAGCTCAACCAGGGTTCGTCCTCGGATGTTGTTCTTAGCGGCGATCTTGCCGAGGGGAAGGTCCTCCTTCTTGATGGAAGGTTTCCGGCCGAGCTGGCAGCCCGCTTCGTTGTTTCTGTGCACGAGCGACGTGGCCGATGGAATCTTACTCAATCGGCGAGTAGGCGACGCGGGGCGGTCTTGGAGACCGCCCTTGGGACCCTCTGGACTCATCTGCATAGGGGGAATCAACGGGAGAGGCTTGTTGGAAATCTTCGACGGAAGAATGGGGCGGTTCTTGAGCATGAAGGGGTTCTTATTAGACTTGATGTTCCTGGTGGGGGATGGAATAAGATCCTCATCGTCGGAATCAGGCGTCTTGCAGTCGCGAGGGACATTCCAGAGGAGATCGGCGTTAGGCTGGTGGCCATTGGCCTTGAAAATGCCACCACCGAGAGTAGGAGCCTTCGTCGCGGGGTTGCGGCGAGGTGACAGTGATAGAGAAGAGATTGCCATGGGAGACGGCTCCGACATCTCGACGTCTCCAGGAGTCGCGGCGTTGCCGGCAAACATCGTTTGCACTCTACGCATGGGCGTTCCCAGCACACGTTTGGGCGGCGAGCTCGGTACATCTGGCTCCGTGATTTCGGTGTTTGTGGTAGCTGCCAACTCGCTGTTATCCGCTGGCGCCGTAGACAAGGATGACGGTTGGGTCGACTTGAGTGACGACATCAGGTCGGACCGCGTGGTAGCATTTGTGCTGCTGAGAGAGGTGGCCGCTCTCTTCTTCAATTCGGCCTCTACTTGGGCACGAACTTCGATATCGAATTGTCGATGGAGGTTTTCTAGCTCTATATTTATGTGTTTCGTAATCTCTAGCTGAGCCTTGACCTCCCATTCCCTCCGGAGGTTGGCATCGATCTCGTCACGGATCAGCGACTTAGTAGACTCAAGTGTCGCTGCTTGTTGGGAGAGCTCGGCTTCCTTGGCAGCCAGAGCAGCCTCCCGCGCCCTCAGGCTCTTATTCATGTCGGACACCTCCTTTTCTTTTCTCATCAACCTCATGATAGGGAGCTGGAGGAGATCGAAAGTACAGGGTCGCTCGTCGGGGTTAACCCGGAGGCATTCTCGGATCGTGGAGGAAAGTTCAGGCGAGTAGCAGTCGGGCAGAGCCGGATACTTTCCCGACTTGATCTTCTGCACAAGCTGGTAATGGGTCTTGGCATTGAAAGGAGGCTCTCGAGCACAGAGCTCGTAGATGATACATCCGAGAGACCAGATGTCCGACTTGAGGGTGTAGCGTTCTGCGGCGCAAATCTCGGGTGACATGTAGTAAGGGGTTCCGACGTAGGTCGAGGCGAAATCGTGTGATTTTATCATCTTGGACAGGCCGAAATCGCCCAACTTGACCGAGTTGTCCTTGCCGAGGAAGACTAAAAGCCAAACAAGATAAGAAAAATTAATTCACAGAATGATAAATTGGACCGTGTTAGTGCTTACCGTTCTCCGGCTTTAAGTCGCGATGCATAATCACAACACCACCTTCTGGAGCCTTTTGATTCTGGGCTCCGGAAATGATACCGAGAATATCAGACCCAATCTCGGGAGGGTCAACACCATAGTGACATCGGTACAGAGCCGAGACGAGCTGTGAAAAAGTGGCCCAAACGAAAGATTCGGTAGCCCTCTGGCCCTTGTTCGTGAGATCCTTAATCACTCGCCCCAGGTCGCCGCTTCCACAGTATTCCATATACAAGTGGAGCTCTTGCTGGCTTTTCAAGTGCTCACGGTGATAGTAGGCGACGATGTTGGGGTGTCGAAGGCTGGACAGACATTGGAATTCGGCGTGGAGCTGTTCTCGTTCTTTCTGGGACATTTTGCCGTAGTTGATTTCCTTTCGGCAGAGGACGAGGCCATCCGACTTCCTCCTCACCCGGCGGATAATGCCAAACGACCCATGCCCTGTAGCGTGACAGCAGTTAGAGCAGCACCAGAGGTTTAGAGAACAAAGACTAAAGAGGGATGATTTGACCCATTGTGCCATTGGAAGCTGGAATCATGACAGGACTTACCAATCTTTTCGAGTACATCGTACTCACTGGAAGTTGTCGTTGACATGTTGAACAATGTCTGAAATTCGGTCACAAAGATTCTGAACTAGGTGCAAATGCCCATGGGATTAACAGGTGAGGGAGAAGAGAAGAGAGGATTAAGAAAGAAGAAAACACAACAAAATCTAGCCTCACCGCACTTCAAAAGGCAAGCGATGCCACTTTGTGAGGATGAAGAAAGGAATTGTTGTGTTGTTGTGGGGAGATTGTAAAGAGTCGGAGGTTTGAGGTGTGCAAGTAACGGTGAATGAAGTGAAGTCCGAGCTGAACTACAAACCAAAGCCCTCGGATGCCGCTGCCTTCCAATCTTTGAGACGATACCCCTGCTGAGTAAACAAAAGTTGCTGGTGTCACAGCAACGAGGGAGCATGGACCTGATGCCGACTTTTTGCCGCTATCGATAAGGCCCGCTCCGGCAACGGATTCCACCGACGTGGTTGTGCCGCAATTGATTGGTTGAATTGATTTAGTGCATAATCCAATGAATCTAACGTCCACTGTTCTGGTTGCACAACAATTAAAGTCCCGTCATTAATAATGCTCGATATTGACCCGGATCCATCGCCACCCGGAGTTTAGAGATCTCAGATATCTTTATCTTTTTTGAAAATTCCCTAAAATATATTGGCGTCTTAGATTGGAATATTTGCATTTTAGTATATACTATCATTCTTCGCGTTTGTATTTTATATATTCCCTGCCTCATTTTCATCTCTTGGGCCTGGCCGGGACGAACTCTTCCGCTACCCAACATGGGCACTCAGAAGAGCAGTCAGTCACGACCCAAACCCCGCGAGGTACGATTCGCGGGCCTCGAGGAAGGGTCCGCGCCGGTGTTACGGAAGCATGAGCTGGAGCTCAAGCTCTACCAGGAGAAGGAGATGATACAGAGTGGCCTTTTGAGAGACGAGAATCCCCTGGACTTAAGTGAAGAGTTCAATGAGTTGATCGAGGCTTGCCGACGGGGCGACTTAAAGACTTGTCAGGAGCTCATCTCTTCGGGTGTCAATATCAACGGCAGGGATCGGTTCGACTATACTCCCTTAATTCTTGTAAGTCACTCGGCTCTGCTCTCTGTGCAGTTTCATTTTGTATGAGAGAATCTGACCTGAACTAGGCCAGTCTGTGTGGGCATTATGAATTGGTCGAGCTTCTTTTGGAATCAGGTATGCTGTGCCCTGCATTTCATTATTTTTGTCAGTGTGAGGTTCTCATCGAAAGATATAGGCGCTTTGGCTGAGCGGAATACGTTCCAGGGTGAGCGTTGCGTCTACAACGCACTCAACAACAAGATCCGAAACCTCTTACTTCGATACGACTTCAGCAAATCGACCGACCCCCTCCAGACCTGGTCGGCGCATCTCAATTCCTTACTTTCCCGAGACGTCCCGAGAACGTCGGATATCGCAGTCACATCCAATGGCCAGTTCTTTGGACTTCACAAGTTCTTATTATCCTCCAGAAGCCCTTACTTTGAGAGGAAACTCTCCGTGTTCCCGGCCACGGAAACCTGGAAGATCCAACCTTCGATCCCCATTGAATCTTTCCGGATTGTACTCCAGTATCTTTACCTCCAGGAGATTCCTAGGGATTTGGTGACGCCCAATAGTACGAGCACGGAAGAGGAGGTGCTCAAAGGTATTGACAAGATCACCAAAGATCTCGAAATCGATCAACTATGGGAGACCATCTTGGCTATGAATGACCGGCGACTGGTGCGGCAACGGTATCAAGACGAGGTCAATAGAGCGCAGCAGCAAATTCAAAAATTCTTCGATACGTCCATATTAGGCCACAAGATGGTTGTCAACGAGGAGGACCTGCCGAAAGTTCAATGGCCGCGGAGCAATTCTATCTTTGCGGATTGCTTATTAGCTGCGTACGAGGAAGAGCTCGAAGTTGAGGACGACGGGGCAGTGGAGGAGACGGCGCCTCAAGAATTCAACTTCATCCCTATCGGACCCGTGTCGAATACATCCAACGCGAAAGCTTCCACGTCCCGAAAGATCGTTCTCTACCCGGCCCACAAAGCCATGCTCATCCGAAGCCTGTACTTCGAAACTATGTTCTCCAGCGAATTCATAGAGGCCCAAGAGTCTGAGAACCTCCACGTCATCACCATAGACTGCGTTCCCGAAGTTTTGGAGATTATCCTCTCCTTCATCTACACGGAAAAAATGAACTGCCCTCTCGACCTGGCCCTCGACCTCCTCTACACAGCTGACATGCTCTTCCTTGAAAAACTGAAAAACAAGGCCGCTACAATCATCAGCACCCTCGGCAGCGGCAACTCCAACGTCCTAGTCGACCGGACACACGTTTCCGGACCGGCGGGCAGGGGGGCGGCGTCCGTGGAAACGGAACCGATCAACATCTACGACGTCATCCATGCCGCTTGGGACCTGCGCGTGCAGAAGTTAGAGGAATTCGCGGCGCGCTATCTGGCCTATCGGCTGGAGGATTATATTGACGACGAAGAATTTGCGGATTTGATCCGTCAGAGTGCGGAGCGTATTGAGAAGCGTGAGGAGACAGATACTATCGAGTTGCTGGACGATATTCGATATTACTTGGATGAGCGCTTTAGACTGCGCTTCGAGGATGCGGGTCTGGAAGATATCATGGAGGAGCAGGGCGATGTTGATGCGTCGTTGGCGGGGGCGATGGAAAGCAAGGCGAGCCTGACAACTAAAGAGGTAGAACAAGGGGTGGCAAGTGCTCCTAGGGAGGGAGCTGAAGGCGAAGTTGGACCTATACGCACGCTAGATGGTCGAGTAGTTGAGGATGAGTTCGATTTAGACGCCATAAACCATCAGATCCTGCACAGGAAGATTGATGATATGCTGGAGCGGTTGAAGTTGGATGCATAAATAGAAGGCGCACAACTACATTGAAGGCGCGGAGTGCTTTCGCTTTTTGAGATACATTTTCTTCACTAAAAGTTGGGGATCAACATGCTCATCTGCCATGGACCATACCGAGGACGTTATGTTTTTAGTACACGCTAACTCCGTATGCCGCCCTGCCATAGACCTTACGAAAGTGACCATTCGTCAACGTAATGCACAAACCATCGCTTCATTCCGAGGAAAGCAAACAAAAGAGAAAAAAAAACGGATGAGCTACTCCATATCCACGTCCATCCGCGCCGAATCTGAAACGTGATGAGGATCTTCCAGCTCTTCCTCATCCTCAATTACCTCAACCCAATTCTTCTCCGCCTTCTTCCGAAAGAACCTCTCCTCGGCCGCCTCCTTGATATCATTCTCCTCATCGAGTTTCTCCTTCGCCTGCGCCGCCAAGTTCTTGATCTGCGCGCGTACAGTCCTCGATAGCATGTTATACCATCCGTGGTGCGGCTTGCAGCGCTTCTTCTCGCACATGCCCCACACAATAGAGTCCTCGTCGTCGGCGCCCGTTGGGTCTCCTAACTGTCCCGCCTTGAAAATGGCCTTTCCCTCCTCGGTCTTGCAGAAGCCCACAAAGGGGGCCTGGACAGCCACCGTATCAAGGCGGTTGTCGTAGCCGCAGACGTCGGGCGTAAAGCGGCCGGCGGAGACGGCGGCCTTGTGCCTGTCGTTGGCCATGTCGAGTAATTGGAGCATCTTCTTGCACTGAACGATTTCCTCGGCGAGCATGAAGCGGTCCGTGGCGGAGGCGTGGACGAAGAGCTCTTCCTCTTCGCTGAGATACCTGATGGGAATATCGCCATTTCGGGCTTCTTCGTCGGGCTTGCCGGTGAATTGCCGCACGAGACCGGGCTCGCGGATGAAAGGGTGCTTGGAAAGTTTCCACGTTCCCGTAGTCTCGTCGACGCCTCCGAGCGTGCTGCTTAACAGCGCCATAAGGTCTTCCTGCGTGAGAGTATCGCCAGCCGAGGGGGGGACGTTAATCTTCTTCGGGAGCGAGGACACCATCCTCTCCCACCACTGATGGCCGTGCTCATCGGAGCAAAAAACACTCGTGTCCTTGATGCCGTAGATGCGGGCCGGTTTCCTACACCCTTCGAGCGAGCAGGTCTTTTTGTACCGCGTCACGTAGCGCCTCCCGTCTGTGCAGTTGGGACAGATGAACCTCTCGACTAGGGTCTCGCCCGTCTCTTTGTCGAGATTGACACACTCGCCGTGGAACCAGTCTTCGCATTTGTCACAGAAAATCATCCATCGATGATCGTCTGGGCCGCGGCAAATGCAGTACGGGCCGTTGTCGGACTCTGCTTCGGATTCGGCTGCACCGCCGCTGGGAGTACTCGACTTTCCCTTGGTCGTGGAGCCGCTCGACGCCTGGCCTCCCTTGCCCTTGGCGCGTTTGGGGGTCTTCTTGATGGTCGACGCGAGACCCTTCTTTTTAGGCATCGTAGGTTTGGAAGTAGTTGAATGAGTTGTTTCGGTAGATGGGTTGTCAATCTTGTCCATAGAAATGGGAGATCGGCCAGGTGCGGAAGTGGGAGGAATCCACATGGGTTCTGGATGGCTGAAATCAGTGTTTCTTGTGGCCATATCCCCATTACTGTCTTGGATCACCTCGAACCTCGGCTCGTCTGCGCCTTGGTTCTGGGAAGTGTTTGTTTGCTCCATGGTCGTGTACTCATGCACTCGTTTGCAATTGTGATATGGTTTTCAGGTGTGATTCCTTCACACGGCCTGGGTTGAGTAAGTACACGTCTATGAAGCCTTCAAAGGGCAATAAGCCTCACCAAAAAAGAATAAGAATGGAAGTATCCTATAGAAAGAACTAGGATTGGATATGTATTAATGTATAAAGATAGGGATGAATTTAATTATCTGAATGTTGACTTTTTGCTAATATCTGGATCTTTGCTTCAGGAAGATTGAGCCTTCTCACTTCCACTGAGTGAGTGAAAGTGAGCTCGGTGAAGGGCTAGTTTTAGCCGAAGCTTACCCACACCGACCGGAAGTGGGATGAATGAATTTCAAATCGCCTGATACTGAAATTGAAGAAAAGCTTCCCTGAAGCCACACCATCTTCAATAAAATCCGACAACAAACCCGGGCTAATTCTTCGCTGAATACCCGGCCAAACGTATCTTACCATGACACGCGCAGTAGCCGCCGGGTGGAGATCTCTCCAGTCCGTTGCTCGTCAGTCGACCTGTTGCCAGGCCCGAAGCATCTCGACGAGAGCTCTCCGAGCCACCCAAGCTCGACTGGTTGCCAATGCGAGCCAAATCCTCCGACAACAGTTCAGACAGCCCCAATTAACGCAGAAGAGGACATATAAGACTGTCGAAGAAGCGAAGAGCCGATATTCCATTGGTGTATGTTGCGACAGTTAGCCTGGGAGGATTTAGAAATAGGGAAAAAATACAGCTGCTAACATCGTCCACGTATAGCCCTTTTCTTGGAAAGCCGGCATTCTTTTCGTCCTTACGTGCGGCGGTCTAGTATGGTACTTTGAGTTCGAGAAGCAGCGCATGCAGCGCAAGCGTGTCGCAGAGGCGACCAAGGGTGCGGGCAAGCCCCTCGTCGGTGGACCCTTTGAGCTCTTAGATCAGCACGGGAACAAGTTCACGCATGAGGATTTGAAGGGACGGTATTCTCTGGTGAGAAAAATCTACGATGCGCGAGATCCAGAGCAGCCTAGTTGTTAAGGCTTTTTGCTAACGGGTTGTGTTTTTCCTACGCTAGGTATACTTTGGCTTTACCCACTGCCCTGACATCTGCCCCGAAGAGCTCGACAAGATGGCCGAGATGCTCGACATCGTTTACGAGAACCGCCCCGATTCCTTAATACCCGTCTTCGTCACCTGCGACCCAGCCCGCGACGGACCCAAGGAGCTGAAGGAATACCTCGTCGAGTTCCACCCCAAGATTGTGGGATTGACGGGTACCTACGACCAGATCAAGAGCATGTGCAAGGCGTACAGGGTATACTTTAGCACGCCGCCAAACGTCAAGCCGGGCCAGGACTACTTGGTCGACCACAGCGTGTACTTTTACCTGATGGATCCCGAGGGCGACTTTGTTGAGGCGCTTGGTAGACAGCATTCGCCGGCGGCGGGGGCTCAGGTTATTCTTGACCACATGAAGGACTGGAGGGGACAGAAGAAGTTCTAAGCGAGGAGCATATGACAGTTGTGTTGGAGGATTTAGATGTGTTGTTGTAAGAAGTCGCATATAGAGACGGAGGGGCAGACCTTTCCACTCCATTTGGTTGTGTGTATACTGTTGTATTGCACACTCTGTACTGTATCTATGTACAATAGAACTAGTAGATTTATTCTTCTCCGTCCCTTGCGAGATGAGAATAACGTCTGGTGACTTGAACTTTACTTGCCTAGCTTCGCGAGGCATCAATGATTAGTTTGCTGGTTTGTTTATAATGCCCAAAACGACTCAATCTGTTCACAACGACTTTCCGATTCAATCGCTCGTGAGAAAAGGATTGGACGAAACGTCTTCTACTGTCTTCCACTACGCTCAGTCTAACCGGACTTAGTGGCCAAACAACTCCTGGTAGCTCCTGTCACCCACAACGTCATCGCCCTCTGAGTCAAGCTTCCTCTTTATTATCAACCTCGACCTCGACCTCGACCTCGTTGATCATCATCCAATCCTTCCTTTCTCAACCTCAACCTCCCCCAACAATTCTTCTTGGATATCATTGATCTCCTGAGCATGGCTTATTTCTCGATAAAGCCGTAGGAACAGGATCATATTCAAAGCTGCCGACATGAGAGCATCCGTTGCTCATGCGCTGTTGCGCGCTCCCGCCCGTGGTCGAGGTATCCGCGGAATAGTTACCCGGAGCTTACCGACTTGTCCGACAACAGCGAGACGACAATTGCCCATCGAGTCGGCGTCGAAATGGCAGTCGAGAAGCCAGTGCTCTCCAATTGTAGTTAGCACAAGGCCGTATACGTCGACGAGCAATCCTTCGAGCATATTTCCTCTCGGCCATCCGCCCAAGTTCGCCTTTGCTTTCGAGTATGCACATCCACCCCATTCTTCCCCCTTCACTCCAATCACCCCATTGCGATTTAACCATGCATTGGTTCACACAAGCACTCGGAGTGAACGCGACAGCTTTGGATGGTGAACGACGATTAAACTAACTACGTTACTTTTCTTAATCCAGTATCGATGGCGTCCTCCTCCATGTCGCTAAACCGATCCCTCGAGCCGGCGAAACGCTGCAGTTCCTCCACGATAATAACATCCCCTTCATCCTCCTTACTAACGGCGGTGGCAAGCATGAATCCGAGCGAGTCGCCGATCTAATCGAGAAGCTCGGAGTGCCTCTTACGACGGACAACTTTGTCCAATCCCATACTCCGTTTCAGCAACTAGCCGCCGAGGGCAAGAAGCTCCGTAATGGCACCATTCTAGTGACGGGTTCGGATGCTTCGAAATGCCGAGAGATTGCTGAGAGGTAAGCGATCGTGCCTATCTACAAAAAGCTCCTCTACTCCCAGGGGTTGCTAACTCGGAAATTTCCGCCAACAGGTACGGCTTCAAGAACGTAGTCATTCCAGCCGATATTCTACAAGCCCAACCGGAGATATGGCCCTTTGACCCTTTGATGGAACAGGTCTACAAGGATGCCGCACGACCGCTTCCTAGGCCCGTGTGGGATGGGAAAATGAACATCCAGGATGCTCTCAAGATCGACGCCATATTCGTCTTCAACGACCCCCGCGACTGGGCTCTAGATTCGCAAATCATCATGGACTTGATGATGGCGGATGACGGCGTCCTAGGCTCGCTCTCCCACAAAAACGGCAAACCGACGAAGGAGGGTTGGCAACACCACGAGCAGCCCGGTCTCTACTTTTCCAACCCGGACGTCTTCTGGGCCACGACGTACCACCAACCTCGCCTCGGCCAGGGCGCGTTCCAGGCCGCGCTGGCGGGTATCTGGTCCAAGATCACAGGCGGCGACGTTCTCCGGAGCAAGACCATCGGGAAGCCCTTCCAGGAGACGTACGAGTACGCCGAGCGCATGCTCAACGACCATCGGCGGGAGGTGCTTGTTCGTGGAGGCCACGCGAAGGACGAGCTGCCGGATCTCTGTCACGTGTACATGGTGGGAGATAATCCCGCCAGCGATATTCGCGGTGCTAACGAGTTTCAGAGCCCTCGGGGAACGATTTGGCAGTCGGTGCTGGTTAGGACCGGCGTGTGGAGACCGCCTCCGGGGGAGACGACGGGACCCGTAGAGTTTGAGCCGAAGATTATCGTTGATGATGTGAAGGCGGCGGTGCAATGGGCCATGGAGCAGGAAGGGTTCGGCGGGCATTTGTGATTGGTAGGCTTTGCGATTTCTATTAGAGCCAGATTCACATCACCTTCTTGTATAAGATGACCGGATTTTTTTGGAATAGAATGGAATAGGCCGATATCCTCGGCTAGGAGTGGTCTTTCTGCAAACGTACTCCTTGGCACGGGTGAGATAGTCTCCGGGACACGCTGTGGAGAAGGGCCCATCTTTTCGCAACATTGTTAGATTAGTCCACTGTAGGAGCGGCAGATCGCGCCTAGAATTATGCCTCACGGCAAGAGCCGCAAGCATGGTTTTGGCCTCACTCACTTACTACAAGTATAACTCCGTGATACGGATTCCTATTGACCATCCTCTTCTCCTTCTGATTACAAAGTCCCCGTGGCTGTGTTTGTTGCGACCATTGGATCATGGTACCATTTCGCCCGTCATGACTCCTTCACCACTCATTTCTCTGTCAAGAGTGGGCAGTACACAGCGAACGTTGGGTCGTATTGCCCGGCTCGGCCACATTATACATTATATAGTAATACTCTAAGCAATCGTAACCTCATTGAATTCATTCAGCCATGTGGAGTCCTGCTCCAGAGGGTATCAATTGACATAACCACTTCTCCTGAACAAATCTCAATGTGCTCCTGCCTCCGCCAGAGACTGGATCCACAGATCATATCTCCCCCTCTTAACCGGCGACGATGAATCAATAGACGGCGATGGTTCACGCTTTTGCGGTTGGATTTTGTATGCCCGCTCAAAGTCGACAGCCATGACAGTCGAAGTCCTGGGATTCCAGAGGAAATTGTACGTCCGCACGTCGCCATGCTCGATGCCTCTCGCCCTGATCTCGGCTATGATCTCGTTGGCCTCGTCCGTGATATCTTGGTCGAGGTCGTCAAAGTTTTCAAAGTTGAGGCCGCCAAATGACATGAGGAGGAGGCCGCGGATATGTACGCCGTTGTATAAGCGGTATTCCTTCGCCATGTCGACGGTGCCAAGGCAAACTGGGATCCTGCGGCCCTGGAGGTCTTCCAGCTCATTATAGATGGACAGCTCCTTCTTTAACCTCCACTTATCGGGGGATTGGACGCCCTTTGCCATAAGCGTATAGCCATATTCACGTAGGGTGAGCTTAAACATAACACCTATTGCACCCCACATACCATACTTATCCAGGGAATCCCAGTCATCTACGATGCTCACCGACAGCTGTTCTCGTACCTTTTTGAGGAACTCTTCATTCGATATCGGGTGAGGTGTATCATGAGCCTGAGCCTGATGTTTGTCAGCAGGCGTCTCCGGCTGTTGGTGTAGATGATAGGCAATATTAGGGCAGTCAGGATCGAGAGGGCCCGAGGTTCGGAGCCCGTTGAGACATGCTTGCGTGCAGTAAAACGACAGGGGTGGTCGGCGAGCGCCGTTATTTACTACTTGAGGCGCGGCGACACGTCCACGGGTCGGCAGGCCTCGCTGCTGGCCCTGGTTGCCAGCTCTAGTTTGAGATGTGTCCTGTTCTGGAGCTGCATCCATGGATCTGGACTCAGATAGAGAGGATGGAGGGGGAGGCGGCCGCGATGCACGACCCGGCCGATCGCTATCAGCGTCGTTTCGACGCTTCCGGCTAGAGGATCTAGATGACACTGGAGATTCAGCTCCATCGTAGGCCTCTGGCCATCTCTTAAGGAGATGGGTGAGAGCCGTGTCCCATTCGTTTGGCTGGGGTGTGTAAGGCCAAGCTAGTGCAGTAAGTGTCATAAGCTTTGCGATAGCTGTATTGCAAAGGGCATTGCGATTGTCATCGGCGAACTGCATCATAGCACTAAGATTATTCTCTGGTATTTGGGGAAGCACGACGTCAGACTTTGGTGTACAAAGGTGGTAGTACACTGTGGTCGGAGTCTCGGGATTAAAGTAGAGAAGGATAAGGCCCTCGCCCGTGCTGATACAGCTGTACCTCAGGCCATATTCAATCATGTAGTGGAAGTTCTGAGCCAAAGATGAGGCAATGTTGGAGCGAATTTCCGCCCTGGGATTTTGTGGTGATGGAGGCCTCGTTCGACCGCCGAGACCAATACGACGAAGATCAGCGACCAAAGATATCTGTGGTGCGTCATTTCCGAGTAAGTCCAGAACAGCCTGGGGTGGTACCTTATGGAGGGCCTTGTAATCCTGGATGTAGATGGCTTCCGCTTTTTTCTTAGGCTGGCCCTCCTCATCCTCGACATCCTCAATGGTAGCGGTTGGGGGCGCATACTCTACGCGGAAAGCCCAGACATCGGGCTTAGTAGGACCACTGCTGACGACGGGAGACGGCTGGAGACTTCGAGAGCTGACAGAAACAGCGGTTGACGACTGTGCTAGAGGGGCGGTCGATGAAGCTGGGTTATTGGGACTCGCTACACCGCGTTTTTTGGGGCCGTCGTCTTCGGATCTGAAAGTCACAGCTGTTCGCGGCTCGGGAGACACCAAGTTGCGGTACTCGGAAAAGAAATTCTTAATACCAGCGTGAAATTGGAGATGAAAGGGCCTGAGGCCGGCTTCCGATCTGACAGGGCTGTCGGAGATGGTCTGGCTCGCGCCAAATAGCTCAAAAAAGGAAGGGAACAGCTTTTTGTCGCCAAAGACTTCGCAAAAGTGTTGGAACTTTTCCTCATGGAGGGTGGGGAACTCGGTCCATTTGGTCAAGGTCTTGGGATAGAATTTTCCCCTAACATCAGTCGTTTTCCCCTTGGTCAGGTTAGCCGGGTTGGAATCGAGAGACAGCCGGGATAGCAGGAGGTGATGGCGAAACAGGATGCATGGGAGGAACTGTGTCGGTTCGATTTTTTGCACTGCCTCGAGAAGCCCTTTCTCTGCCTCGAGTCGCCTTTTCTCTGCCTCGAGTCGCCTTTTCTCTGCCTCGAGTCGCCTTTTCTCGGATTCTGCGAGCTTTCGCTCTAGCTCCCGAACGTATTCTTCTCGGGACATTTCAGTAATTGTGTGACAACGACTGTTACGCCAGATACTCCAATGAGGATGGTTCTGTCGACGCTAGAAGTAGTCACAATAATCACAAGCCAATATATGTAGTCGTCATGAGAGGGAAGGGATTGATGGATTCTTTACAAGCAAGGGCCAGTCTCTGTCAGCTGGTGGTTGACGGTTTTGCCAGCTGTCAGTTCCTGTCGAGTGACAAAGGCGGAAAATGCGAGTCCGAAAGCGACACCACATGGACTGATTTTCGAAGGTGGCGGCACGTCGTCCTCTTTTTCCAGCTTTTTGGATTGGTGGGAAGACTCCTGTCGACCCGTTGAAACCTCAATGTTTCTGGGCTGGAAAGAGCGTAAAAGTCTGAATAGAAACAAAAGAAGGTATTGTGCTGTAGGGAGACAAAACGATGAAAAAAGGGCTCAAGTAGGGTAGATCTAATAGTGCTCATAGTTGAGGAGGATGGCTTAGACGACGAGGTAAATTGCAAGTCTGCAAACAACTGTGCAAATTTAAACTAAACTACAGAACCGTCAGCCCAAGAACACATCCAGAATATTCTTGGTTGATGTTGAGGTTCTAAGGTACAGAGCACAGAACACAAGTAAAACTACATACATGCACCCTGTTTTCAGCAGGCACGCACCCCCACCCAGGTCTGCCGACTTTTCGACTCGACGACGTCACCGTCACCGATCCAACTTGCCAACCATCCCACTCTCTCTCTGAACATGGGTTTGGGTTGGGGGTCGTTATTATTTACCAGTCAATGAGTCGAGGGCATCATGAGCCCAGCGGCAGTGGAAGCCACGCCGCGCTTTCCCGTGTGTTCCATGCTTGGGGTGTGATGAGAAATCAGAAAAATCAAGCGAAGAAAGACCCCGCCGAATTTGAAGATGCACTCAGTACTTCGTACCCTATACATTATTTGAGGGGCGGCAATATGGGCATCCATTGCCTAACTTGCAATTGGAACTTCTACAATTGATGTTTTCTGCACCGCCCATCACACCATTGAAAGATGTACTTCGTACAAGTACGCGCGAAGACTAACCACGCCTCTCCCACGTGCAAATTTCGGTCAAGTGCGTGCCGCTATGATGAAGGTTTGTAGAGTACTTCGGAGGAGGTGCGAGTCAAGTAACTTCGCTTGTGGACTTGTGTGTATTACGACATCGCTCGGTTCTTGGCGCGGTTTCCACAACTTCAAGTCTTCAACTCTCATCATTGGATTCCTCAATATCCTTGGTTTCTTATCTCCCTGCCCTGTCCTGCCCTCTCAATGGCTCTGGTTATTCTGCTGCCTACCATCCTGATAATAAACTACCTGAACCACCTTATTATCTCTTCACATGACTCTGGCTTCCTCAACTTGGCTCTCCAATCCGGACTCAATCTAATCCTGTCTGGTTAGACTCACAACCCGTTACCCCATATTGTTTCGTGCCACCTCCTTCCCAGACCGCCCTAGCTTCTCTTTGCCCGCGTAGATCATTAAGAAGGAACACGCAACAAACGCTATTTTATCGCCCAAACCCACGGTTACCCACCGAACTAAACCTCGACGTCAAATTGGAATTGGACCCTCCTCCTGCGAGTCTACACTAGTGTAGCAGACCCTCGGGTATGACACCACATTGACCACAGCTTTTCCAGTATTAGTTTTCGTTTTCCTTAACTGGCCTCGCCCCCGGATCCATGACCGGCCACAGACCCTAATCGACCTGCAAGCGCCCACCATTCCCTTTCTTCCTGATACTACCTGAGAGGAATGCCCACGCGACACCACGACCGGAAACAAACCCTCGGCCTCTCCTAGCCATTGCCAAACCTTTTCTCACATATCTCTACCCTCAACTATCTTACCCAGTCTTAATACTCCTTCGTCCCGGCCCTAGACACCACCTACTTCGCCTATCGGAACCCATCCCCCACTTCTCAAACCACTACCGGCCGGCTTTCCTTATCTTGCTTCCCTTTAACACTTCTCTCGACTCGGAGCGGCCGTTCATTGCGCAGAGAGGGTGTGTGGCCAAAGCAGACACCTTCTCCTTTATTCGCTTAGGAGAGGTCACGCCATGGCCTCGATTACTCCCGGGGAACGGGTTAGTGGGCTGAAGCCCGTTCTTAAAACTTCGACAGCCAACGATGGTACGAAGATTCTCAAACCAAGCACCTCTACTCCTAAAGGTAGGCTTATTACACTCCCCCCTCTTCTGTCTGACACCCCTTTGGCTCCCCTTTCCCCTCCAAGAGGAATGCTTGCCTTCCCTCGCTTTGCTTTTATGATGCTCTCTCTTCTTCTCCGGCAGCCAGAGTAGTGTTTCTCATCAATGTTGGAGTGCTTCCTGACCTCCTTGTTTCCGGCGATGTAACAAGTGGCGCAACGTTCTCTGACTGCGCACTATCCTGGCGCATTGGTGATTAAGTGTAAAGTCGAGTGACTGCAGACCCGGCACGAGTCTGAGGCGACAGCTTTAAGATCCTAATTATGTATTAGGTGGTGGGATAGTCCAACGCCCCTGCCTGGCTCGAGTTTCCAAGTTCGGATTGTGTCACTGTTTGCCTTTGCTTTCTCGGGCCAGACAAAGGCACCTGAGATGTACCTTTTCCCATATATACACGCCGTATCCCCGTATAAGAGGCAGCTTCGTCGTCGAGATGAAACGCGGCCCTTTTAGCTCAAGTCACACGACCACATACCCTTATAGACTAGGACTAGACCCCGACTTACAATTTTGCTCTTATAGCAGTACAAATTGCCGACACGGATCCAGAAGTTGCCCCCATCGTCGACGATTCTCCCCGAAAACAATTCAATGCCGGTTTAGGTTCAAAGAGACTAAGCGGCCGAATGCCTATCCCAATTAATTCATCCAAATCTCCTATCTTGGGTCCGTCGGCTGCGGAAGATCTGCCCTCACGGCAAGGCGATGGCACTGAATCGTTCACCGCTGCACCCTCCGGGTCCCTGGTCCCTCTCAATTCCGTAGCCAACTCGAATGGCGCTTCCCCAGGGAGCCCGAATACCACCTCAACCGCCGTGCCACATTCGGCCTCAGCGCCTAACCTCCAGTCTCAAGGTCCTAACGGCCGGCCCCGAAACAATCATGCTGGGGAGTTACTGGTAGCGCGAGTGGGAGAATGGCTTGAACATGAGCGGAAAAAGATTACCCGAAGGAAGGACGGCAAGCATCCTCTGCGTAACATCCAGTCCGTGGACGAGCAGACGAACGGGCAAGACGTGCAGCCAACCCCCTACCGTGACAGGGCCGATTCGATCGATTCTCAATCTAGCGAGGTGTCTTTCGACCGTCTCCAGCGTATCTTGGAGGATAGCGTGGCTGCTATGGGTCTTTCATCGATTCCCTCCATGGGCCACATGCATAGGACGAGGTCATCCCCAAGGCTTCGGAGGGGCCAAACCAAGACACTGCAGCTCCAGCGAATACCTTCTTCCGACACGGACCAGTTCGATTTAGACATTGTTGTGCCCGCTTGCGAGGCTGTCCTAGACAATTCCAAAACCATGAGTTATACTGGCGGATCCGCGAGTGCCGAAGACTTGTCGTCGTCGACTCTCAGCAAACGAGAGAGCAGGGGACGCCAAGCCTGGATCACCTTTAAGAACGAGGTAATTCGTCTTGCCCATACTCTCCGACTCAAGGGCTGGAGGTCTGTACCTCTCGACAGTGGAGAGAAGATTTCGATAGAGCGCTTAAGTGGGGCTTTAACGAACGCCGTGTACGTGGTGTCGCCTCCCAAGGACTTGGATCTACTAGACGTGAAATCTACGAATGGAACGAATGGGACGAATGGGACGAATGGGACGGGGACCCCCACGGGGAAGAAGGGTCCCAAGAAGCTGCTCCTTCGCATATACGGCCCCCAGGTTGACCAGTTGATCGACCGCGAAACTGAGCTGGCCGTTCTGCGCCGTTTAGCGAAGAAGAAGATCGGGCCTCGACTTCTCGGCACTTTTACCAATGGACGATTTGAGGAATACTTCAATGCTTCCGCGCTCCACCCCAGGGACCTACGCGATCCCGAAACGTCGAAGCAGATTGCGAAGCGTATGAGGGAGTTGCACGATGGAGTCGAACTCTTAGATACAGAAAGAGATAGCGGTCCTAACGTGTGGCGCAACTGGGACCGTTGGCTAGACAATGTGGGAAAGCGGGCTGCCGCTCTTGATATGCTCTTTGAGTCTGGAGATGCGAGCGCCGAAAGGCCCGTCGAGAATTGGCGGATCAGGGGCCGTGTATGCGGTGTTCCATGGGCACAGTTCGAGACCATTGTCGAAAAGTATCGGGAGCATGTCGACAAGTTTTACGGAGAGGGCAACACTTTGAGGTCGCGGCTCGTGTTTGCGCACAATGATGTATGCTCTTTCTTTTCTTTTTTCCCCCTCTTACCCCCCTTACATAGAACTCTGCTAATCGACATAGACTCAATATGGAAATATCCTCCGAGTACGACCGGACGATCAGAAATCGCCCCTCTTGCAACCAGCCAACAAACACAAACAGCTCATTGTAATCGACTTCGAGTACGCCGCCGCAAATGTCGTAGGTCTTGAGTTTGCCAATCATTTTACCGAGTGGTGCTACAACTATCACGATGCCACCGCCCCCTTTGCGTGCGACTCGACCAAGTATCCCACGCCCGAAGAGCAGTACCGTTTCGTCAAATCCTACGTCGACCATCGGCCACAGTTCCCTCACGCCGGATCGACGCCGAGACTCACGCCCCTAGACACGCCCTCTCCCCCACACTCGGTCTCGGCGAGCTCCATCGTGGATTTCATGCTCGACGCCCGAGCCTCGGCCCAGAGCAACTGGAGGGAGGAGGAGAAGGTGCGAGAGGAGCAGAGCGAGAAGAGGGTCGGGGAACTGATGGACGAGACGAGGCTGTGGCGTGCGGCGAATAGCGCGCAGTGGGTAGCTTGGGGTATTATCCAGGCCAAGATGCCGGCCGCTACCGACGGAGAAGCGGAGAAGGAGGCAGCAGCTGATGGAGTTTCCGAGGATGATAGGGCGAGTGCGCATTCTGCTGAGGGCGGCGATGATGACGAGTTCGATTATATTGGTTACGCGCAGGATCGGGCGTTTTTCTTCTTGGGAGATTGTTTACAGCTGGGCATCATCACGCCAGATGAACTTCCTGAGAGAGTGAGGCAGATGTTGAAGGTTGTGGAGTATTAACTTAATGTGGGACGGAACGGTATATATGATATAGGGAGGTTTTTGTGCTGGGTCTTGGGGTAGACCAATCAGGCTTGGTGTTTAGGGTGTTCATAGATGATAGTAATAGCTATACGTTTATGCTGCCGATTCGAGGTGAAGCCATTTAGCTGTGACTGGATTATGACGGGCCGTTCTTGGACTTCCACACCGGGGACTAATGCGTTCCCATCGAACGCTAATGACTCCTCAGGACTTGATAGGATGGACTAGACGGTCTGTCGCAATTTAAGGATTATACGCTGTTCGGGGTCTTGTGTATCTCAGTATCGAGTTGGCGAAGACGAGATGGAAGGAGCGATGAAGTGGTCACCACGACCGCTCCTTCCGTTCATCATAGCAACTAGAGACAGCTTCCTTCCTCCGTTTCCATCTTCCGTCGCGTCATGTTGGACGCGAACTCGAGATGGTCGTTGTCAAAACATCACATCGATTCCTCATTTCAGCAAATGCGACACCCTTTGCCGCAGTTCCCTTCCCGCAACATATTGTCCGACCCCTACGAGGTCCGAGATTCAAGCTGTCACAGTCAATCCTTATCGACAGAAAACTCACCGCGCTCGATAATAACGTCTACGAAGCCCCATCGAGGTCGACGCCTGGTCTCTGGCCAGCCTATCCTTAGATTAGTGCGAGGGAGGAAGCCATCAGATATCGACATTCGCGCTAGTGTACCATGTTCTACAGCCACGATAGTTAGCATGCCCTAGATCTCGTCGCATTCACCAGTGTTTTGGAGGCCAATCTACTGACATCTCTGCCCAGTTCTGACCAGCCGCCAATATGGCGTGGCCACCATCTGGTATCCCCCCATCCCTACGAAGAGAGCCAGAGATAGAGCAGCTAGCTAACCCATTCCCCCCTCGTTCTAGGTGCGTCGCAACCATCGGCCGCCGTGGCGCAACCAAAGGGATCTCCCGCAAGGCCATCAAAGCCGTCCAGATCAAGAAGGCTTGCGAAAAGATCATCGACCCGGGCGCCCCTCTCGCGCTGCGTCTCCAAAGCAACCTCTTGTACGGAGTTTCGCGCGTGTACTCTGAACAGTGCCGATATGTACTTGATGATGCCGTGAAGATGCGCTCTGCTATGGCGGCGCTGGGTATTCAGTTTGGGGCTATGAATGCGACGGATCCCAAGGCAGGGAAGGCGCCGTAAGTAATTCCTACCCTTTCAAGTGGAGACCATGTGAGCCTGTAGCTAATTGTATTCATCCATCTAGGCGAGGGCAGAATATCATTCCTGATGATCCTCACTTCAACATTGACAATATCACGATGCCCGAGGTCGATCTTGCGGCCTTTGATGACCTGGAAGACTTCCTACGTACGCACGGAAGCGGAAGCCAAGGCTCGTCCATGATGTTTTCGCAACTCAGTCCGCTCGACGGAAGCTTTGGCTCTTTGTCCTCTGATTCCCTCCGATTCGATTTCCTTCAGTCGGGCCAGAGCAGCCAGCAGCTTCCCACGCCCTTGAAGGGAGCAGGCAGCGCCGGCCCGAAGTCGCTAGCTGGAACAGGCGCTGTCCCTTTTAGTGATGACGATGCATTGCTCCCCGTTGAGGGAGGGTTTGGGTTTGAGGTTGATGCTGAGGGTAATCTCATCGAGCTTGGTGAACTCGAGCTTCCGCCTCTACCAGGTTCGAATTTTCAGATTCCTGGTATCGCTGAGCAGGAGGAGATGCAGATTCGGTTTGAAGAGCCGGAGCCACGTGCACAAGCTGCTAAAGCCCCTACTGATTTGGATGCCATGATGGTTGAGGAGCCGCTTCCCGATGCAGAAGCTTTCCAAACCCAGGAGCAGCAAGAGAAGGAACAGCAAACTGCCCAAGTTTTCAGGCCGCGCAAATCAACTGCTCCTCGAGCTGGCCGTCGTCGCCTTCCTAATGCAGGTATTTTCCTCGATGCTGCACCTCCTCAGATTGACGATGTTGAGTACAAAAGCACGGGATCCACCTATGCCGAGAGGGCCGAAGCTGAAGCTTATCGAACCCAAGAGACGCATTCAGTGCGAGCGAAGAAGAATGCCTTCCTTGTCACATTCGGAACCGGCATTGCCGCTGTTGGTCGGGATCTGGGAGTTGTTGGTATCCGGCATCCTCTGGCCGAGTTCTTTGCCGGAGACGCACTGCGAAACACCGTGTTTGGCGTTCCGAGCATTGAACATCTTCGTTCGCCCGAGTCGGAAAAGGGCCGTCGTCGTCGTCGATCTGCATCGGAGGCATTTTCTGAAGAAGGAGAGGAGCAAGGCCGCAGGGTGAAGCAGAAGACGGATACTCGGGAGCACCCTCTCGGTGATGAGATGCAACTCCCAGTCGAGGGTGACGACATTCTTTCCGAGGTCGGCAGACGAGCCCAGAGTCTCGCTGAGCCCCGCTCATCCTCCGGCGTGCCCTGGTCTCGCCAAGGTTCCGTCCCTGGTTCTGCTGTAAAGAGCATCACGGGCCGGCGAAGCCGCCAAGTCAGCGCCAGTCCCCTCGTGACCCGTGGCAGTGTCCTCCCGGACATTGAGCGCTTCAGCGATCCCCACCTCCCCTCGGACGACTTCTTCCCCGGTCACGACCACAGTTACGGCCACAGCGGCCGCGAGTCCTCGTCCTTTGGCGAATTCGCATCCATGAACGAGTCGCAGATGCAAAGAGCCGTCGACCAGGCCGGTCGGGATTTCCTAGCCTACGTCGTCGAGCGGGCTAAAGTGACGGGTCGCGCGGACGAGGCCAAGGACGGACGCAAGTGGGTCGATTTCGACGGGTTGGCTGATCCGGCTACGCATGGGAGGGAGGTGGCCGCGCAGGCGTTTTATCATGCGTTGGTTTTGGCGACGAGGAGGGAGGTTGTTGTGAGGCAGGAGGGATTGCCTTGGAAGCCATTTGGGAGGATTGAGATTGGGGTTGATGGGGTGGAG
>SJVG01000488.1:0-28390 GCA_034774675.1 Scedosporium minutisporum
GTCGTGCTGGCTGGGGAGGGAGGTAGCCATCAGCTCGAGGCCCAGTCGGTGGTTGCTGCTGGAACACGCCGACTTGGACAGACGCAGCAGGAGCTGCGCGTTTGTCTGCCATTTGCAGATCAGCACCCGCGGCTTCGACGGGCTCACTTTGCTCGGCACCACTATCACGAGACTCGAGAGTCTCATGCCTCGAAGAATAGTAGTCGTTCTCATCGAACGAGGAATCTCCGTCGGCTGCAGCGTTAGTGACGTTGCCAGTAGCGGAAACAGAAGGGGCTGCCGCGGCTTGCACGAGGGCCTGTGCCTTGGCGAAAATATCAGACACGTCGAGTTCATCTCGAGGAGACTCGACTTGGGCGGCATTAAACTTGTATCTCTTTTGGTGATCCACCTCCTCCTTTAGAGCCCGCTCGAGCTTATCTCTCTCCAACTTCAACTCTGCCTTTATCAATTGTTCAGATTTCTCCAGAAAGATGGGGTTAATCTCAGCATTGCCGGTGGCAAACGGCTTCGAAGCAGGAGCAGTGGCAGCGATTGCCTGCGGGGGTCGAGGAACAGCGACGGTGGATTTCGCTTTGACGGAGTCGGTATTCGTCTGGTGACTACGTGGCCATCGCTTGGCAGCATCTGCTGTCGATTGAAGATTGGGAGGGGGCACTCTCTGTGCGGCGGCTACTTTAGCAGCCAACTGTGGCGGAAGCTGAATTCTAGGGTGAGTTCCAGCAAGAATCTTATTCCTGAACTGGACGATTTTCTGACATTCCTGTATCACAAACTGCTCCTCCCCCGCCAGTGTGTGCGAGGTATTTCCCTGGTTAAGAGAAATGCTCGCAGGGCTTGCCGGTGGGAGGGTGGCAGCCATGATAACATGGCTAGACGCCGCCATTGCGGCCACGAACTGCTGGGCAAGTCAAGAGTTTCTTTCTTTCTTTCCTTCTCTTTCTTTTCCTTTTTCCTCTCTGCAGAAATGCCACGACTACTGTCGTAGTTGTTCGGAGGCTCGCTTCAAGGGCCAAGTCACTCGTCGGTAATACGATGTTTTGCAACAATCGCCACGAGCGAAATACAAACCGCTACCGTTCAGATTGATGCCACAAGTATCTGGTGTCATCAAATAGTGGCCGTCGGAATTACCCTGATGGTTGAGTTCGTCTCCGAGAGAGGGTGTGCAGATGAAGTTTCAGGAGGAAGAACCAGAAACAAAGTCGCGAAGAAGAAAAAATAAAATAAAATGTGAAGCGAACTTATTAAGCTCGTGAAATCAAGGACGGGCTCTTGTCGTGTGTGACCAATCATAAGACAGAATAAGAATCTAGTGGCTCCCAGTCCTCGATTGCTCGTGC
Organism: Scedosporium minutisporum; assembly: GCA_034774675.1. Lineage (NCBI taxonomy): Eukaryota > Fungi > Ascomycota > Sordariomycetes > Microascales > Microascaceae > Scedosporium > Scedosporium minutisporum. The sequence goes on from SJVG01000488.1 coordinate 1,344, forward strand.
TTGTTTTGCCATTGGATGCCTGAGGTTCACTTCAGGCTGGAGGATAGTGCGATTCAATCATTGATCCAATCCCTGGACTGCCTAACTGCTGCTCTCCAATAGATTTCCAGGGGGCATGTGTCACAACGCAACGACTCCACCCTACCCGTTGGATTGCTTCGACCGGCAGCCTTGGCGAGGAGCAAAAATTCATCTTACATCCCATTAAAAGTCAAAATCTAGATAAAAAAAAAATACTGTAGAAGTTTATGGTCATTTTTCTTCTGCTTTGGGAAAGCAAAAATCCGCAATTATCAGATCTTAGCCTACCGCTTGACGGTGGCAGTGTAAGTGAGCAGTCAAGGCTCCTCGGTAACTCTTTCTTGAAGCCTCGATGTATTTCGTATCTCTGCCAGAATTATTAAGCGGGACTTGTTGAACTTCTCCCAGACAAGGACAAACCAACCTCAAAAGGAATCTGCCGCCACAATCCTAGGTTGAGGTCGTGTCTTTCCAAAGATGCTAGGGCTTTCTCCTCGGAGAGCTATTGTTCAATTTGTTGTCCATTCGTCCACTAATCTACCTGCCACGAAGTCATTGCATTCCATCACTGTAGCATCACCGCTCTTGACTCATACACGCACGCTCGGGAATCTTCGTAGAGCCAGTTGCAGTCCGCCACGAGCGTTGTTTACCTCCGAGAGAGAACATATACAGCCCAGAACACCCCGAAAATCCCCTCGTATCACAGGAAAGGGCACTTGGCAATCATCTGTTCAAGTACACGCAGCAAGATCGCGAAATTATACGACTTTGGCCATGGCAACAAACCACAACCATACAAATGGTGACGTAGCGATATCGGCCAAGCCGGTGTTTTTCTTGTACGCATAGAACTTCACATACGCTCTCCCTGGCCAACACCTCTCACTAACACGTCTTACTAGCGACATTGACAACTGCTTATACTCAAAGAGTGAATATCCCATGTCCCCCGACTCATTGCCGGCCTGGCTTACTGACTTTTCCGTAGGCAGGAGGGTCCATGATCGGATGGCACGTCTTATAGACCAATACTTCCAGACGCATCTCAATCTTCCGGAAGAAGAAGCCATAAGACTCCACCGTGAATATTATAAAAACTACGGCCTAGCCATTGAGGGCCTTGTCCGTCACCACCAGATAGACCCACTCGAGTACAATTCCAAGGTTGACGATGCCTTGGTCCTCGAGGATGTCATTACCCCGGATCCGGAGCTGCGGGGCCTCCTCGAAGATATCGACAAGAGCAAGGTGACTATGTGGCTGTTTACAAATGCCCATATAAACCACGGAAAACGAGTGGTCAAACTTCTCGGCGTCGATGATCTGTTCGATGGCTTGACGTACTGTGATTATTCCCAGCCCCGCCTCGTCTGCAAGCCCAGTCGGGAGATGTACGAGAAGGGCATGAGGGAAGCCGGCGTGAGCCGGGTCGAGGACTGTTACTTTGTTGGTGAGTCGTAGGATGCGTGGTCCGGCGATTGAGCCTGTCATGCTAACCACAGCCGTGTCTATAGACGACTCGTACTTGAACTGCTGCAAAGCGGCGGAGTTCGGATGGTCGGTGGTTCACTTGGTAGAGGAGGGGACCCCGATACCAGAGAAGCCAGCGTGCCAGTGCCAAATCCAGACTCTACAAGAGTTACGGGACATCTACCCCCAGTTTTTCAAGTCAAAGAACCCTCCGGCTTAAAAGAGGTGGTTCCAGTGGATATTGCTGGTTCTGGCGTTGCTCAGGGCTGAAGGTGCAGGGCGGATAGGGGGGCGTTGATATGGCAGCATTCGTCGTACTTTGGCAATAGAGAGCATATGGCGCTGTAGGTGACGTATTTCGCAAACTCAATAGATCATATGGATAGCTCTTCCTTGGTATTTGTAGAACCTGGGCACCACACCCTCAAACTCCGTGCCGAGACGCCGAATGAAACAGAATTCCCAATCAAGAAGGGAATAAAACCGTTATGGTCGCCTGACACTCTTCAATATCCGGTCCAGTTGGCCGACAACCCTCTCCTTTTCCCTCAATGCATCCTGCCGCTGCTCTTCAGCCACCTTGAGCTCCTCCTCGAGTTCCTTTATGCACTGCTCCTGGTCACGCTCGCTACTATCGAGGCCCGGGAGTGTCGAGATAAGAACTTCGATCTGCTGTTCCTTGAGGATAAGATCGCGCGATAATTCGAGAAGGCCGGCGCGGAAGTCATCCTCGGGAAGAGGGTCAACTGTAGGTTGGGTCGCGTGGGGTTAGCACGTTCCCGCCAAAGAGAGTAGGAACCCCCCGCTCAGCCCACCGCAATCGCGGCAAGGGCAAATATACCTTCTTTCTCCTCTTCTTGCTTCACTTTGCGGATCTTGTCATTGGGCCCGAGGGTTTCGAGGTCGTGGCGTTTGTGGGCGAAGTGGATGGACGCAACGAATTGAAGGGCAAGCTGAATGTCAAATTCCAGTTGGTCAGCCTTGCCGTGTCTTGGGAGACTGGAGGGAAGCGGGCGCGCATATCCTTACCTGGTCTACGGCATCTTGTAATTGGGTAAGTCTATCCATTGTAGCTATGGGTTATATCAGGTAATTGAACTTGGAAGGTTGGATTTGATATTTCGTCGTTGTTTGCGGAGAGTGTTGTTCCGCCATCAAGAGCAATGGTGGAGGTTAGCTTTAGTGGGGTCAGTAATACTGCCCATTAAGGACAGGGATGTGCCATTACCTAATAACAGCACAGCAGCTTGAGCGTTTCGAATTGAAGGCGCCATCGGGACCCGCCAAGAGGGAACAGGCCCAGGTATCATCAACATGATAAACGAAAAAGAGTATCAAACCGGTGTATTTCTTAGTTTTAGACCATGCAAATGAATGTGTTTCGTTTCTAATCGCTTGGTGTGGCAATGAGTATTTATGAGCATTCATATACGGTACACTATAGTACATGTCTCAGCCAGCGATGATATCAAACCCGTCATTGAGATGGACTATTCCTAACCTCATCGTGGGAATTCTAGTCTGAAATTATAAGTAAAAAGATCTCTAGATCTTATCCCGAGGTCCAGGGCGCCTCCTAAGGCCCCTCATGTTCCAAATCTTTATGGAACTCAATACGCAAACAATATTATTTCTGTCCAGATCCAAAGAGCCTACTCTGCGGTGTACTGCTTGTGAGTGTCGCATGGGGAAAAAGGCAGATGCTGTATGAGCCCCAGACACTCCTCGGTGGGTGGATAGAGAAATTCCGAACTAGGGTTGGCCTAGAAAGGGTGATCCAAGGGAACAACGTTATAGCTCGAATGTTCCCAGGCCTCTTGGGCAAGGCTGAAGCGAAACGCAAGAACGCAAGTCGTCCAAAGATAAGTCCGACAGACGATACAGCTCGGCTTTATGTTGTCGCGATGGGTTATTCAAACAACTCCTCACTCCTCATTGCTCGGCGCAATGTTACCGGCTGGGGTTAGCGCTTGCCCTTTCCAAGTTAAAACAATCCGCGACTCCGTTTTGTCCCCGGAGTGCCGCAACGCTGCATGTAGCCCTTCCAGGCCTTCTTGCTCCGCCCGATGATTCCATCTCACTTGCGAGATGACTCCTTCAGCCGAACAGCAAACGAAAACCATAGCCCACCGACTCCGCGCCAGCGCATCAGCCACGCCCTTGGTCGCCACCTTTCGACTCGCGAGAACCCCGAGCACGCCCTGGCCTCTCCACCCGACGGGCGCGCCTACAAAGGCACCCTCAAGCTCGCGGATCGTATGCGGGCCTATGGCACCCGCTTTGCACTGGACTAACGCTTTAAGCGGCTCTTGAGAGGACGGAAGAGCCCAGGTCCCTAAAAGGTCGATACCATAGTCCGAGGCGCCACCGACGCGTTTTAGTGAAAACCCGTACTGGGCGAGACTAGCCGCTACCGTATACTCGTAGTGGGTACCGACGTAAACAGTGGATTTGGGGTTGAGGCCAGATTTCTGGGCATATTTGAGAAATGAACCCAGGTCGCTGTGAGAGCTTGTTGGGCCGTCGGGGAGAATGGTTTTTTGGTGTGGTATACTTGAGGACGCTCTTCTCGATGGAGCATGGCAAGACCTGCCTATTCTGTGGATCCAGGTATATGACGGCTTCATGGAGGCGCTGCAGAAATTTGTTCTTCCGCTGTGTCGATGAGAAAGATCTTGAAGCAAATTTTGGCGAGTTGTTCCCTCGAAGGACCAATCGTGGTTTCAAGCAGTGTGGCTTGACGGGCCGAGATTAATCGTCCGGAGACCAAACTAGGATTGATAGGTGGAAATTTAGACTGCACGGGGTGCTTGAGGGGTGCACGACCACTGTAAGGTTCTGTGTAGAAGCACTGGGCTCGCTTACCAGGCCTCAACTATGCTCTCGTCAGGCGAGGCGTCTTTCTTTGCACTGCATCCACACAGCCCAGACAATATCAAGCCGTCCGAACCAACAACACCTTGCTGGTTCATGTAGCCTCCCGTTTCATACGTGAACTCCTCATTAATTTATCACCTCGTTCCTCCAACATGCATATAATTTCTGACCTTGGTCACGTTCGCTAGGTTCGACTCCCATATTAATTAGGCCATGGGTCGTGCTCTCGGTCTGGACTCGGATATGCGAGAGCAGAGACACGGACAGCTTGACATCCATAGTATATCCTATATCCATAGATCGGACAGCTCGGGTTTCCCAATCCGCACATGTTGAGCTACATCATCCAGATCTCTAAATTCTCTATGAACGAGAAAAAGAAGTAATTGGTAGACACGAAATGCACCCGTCCAAAAGCCTATAACTCCAAAAGTAGTAGTTCCCGTTTGATCTGACGATTTCCCGTGTAAGCCTGGGTCAGACCCCGCGCTTGCGTGAAATCGAAAATGCACATGGGAAAGACCATCTCACACACTCGCTCTCCGTCTCCCTCTAATCTCCCCACATGGCAGCTTTGGCCTTCTCGGCCTCCTCCTGACGCTTCCTTTCGGCAGCTCTCTCTTCCTCTTTCTTCCTCCTTGCCTGCTCCTTAATGGCCCTATCATATGCCTTTTGCTCCTCCGTTTGCTTCGGTGCCTTCATACCTAGAGCACCAACAATCATCCTCCTAGCAACGGCATCCGTCTTCTCAGGCCTCCTGGCCTCCGTAAGCCCTGGTGACATGGGTACATAGTTCCCCGATGAGAAATCCGGCACAAAGGTTGTATCTGTCTGGCTGTTGTACGATGGCGTGATAGGAGTTGGAGGTGGAGCCGAGGGCACTGAGGTGTTCTTCTTGGAATCGCCGCCTGTATTCTCCTCATCCGAGCCGGAGGAGAGGTCTTCGTCCTCCCAAGAGTCGACGACGACATTCTTCTTCGATTTGGTTTTCGTAGTTTTTGCGTTGCCCAGTGAGAGATTCGACAGGGATGAGGCTACATCCTTCTTCGGCTTGGCGGTTGACATAGCTGGAGTTGGTAACCTCGGGAATGATCGATTAAGCAGGTGTCGATGGAAAGATAGATAGCAAATGTATCAGAATGATGCACTGTAAAAAGCAAGGGAGGCTCGTTTGCAGGATCTGCGGTCGCACAGGTGGTGGTGGGGTGGGGATGAGAGCACTAGATCAGGAATTTAAAGTCTCCAAGCTAGCAGCACAAAGGGATAGTCTAGTTCGACGCGGGGTGTAAGTGCTATGTATGGTGCGCGGGGAAATGATCGAGAAAGACTTCAAAGAGCACAGCTCTTTCGAAGGTAATGCGGGGCTTTTAATACCACTTCCCTCGAGACTTGGAAGTGAACTTGTTGACGGTGAGTCGAGTGGATTTAAATAGATTGCGCCTATGAGAAACGTAACGGGTCGAGGCGGTAATAATGGTTCGTGGTCAATAGATCCTTTCTCTATGTCCCGTTTCTGGCATCCCGTCAAGTTCAATGGTGGTTCGTCAAGGTGCTACTAGTGAGGAAGCCGGGAAGTGGGGTGGCATGGCACTTTCACTAACTCGCGACCTTCCTGCTGGGTTTCTCGCTTCCCCACAAGACTAAGCGACATGGACGACGACGCTATTTGGGAGCGTCCTGATGTAGCATATGAAATGTGATCAATGATTGATGTCCGGAAATGATTGGCAGATGCAGGAAGCAGATTTTGTGATGAGAAGTAGTCACTACTAAGATGGGCTGGTTCGATGTATAAAACGAGGCGAGCAAGATCAATCCTTCACTTTTACCGACTGTTGAGTGTTTTCTGAGCTTCCTAACAGTCTTGGTGTTATATGTTCACAACTCACGCCTACACTATAATACTAGACGTGCGCCTTTCGACAGGCTAAGAAAGCCAATGTGATATCAGATAATGGTTGGCATGATGTCTAGTTTTGAGCGAGGCCCGAGCTGATTCCTAATTCTCTCTCTTGGTCCTTTGAACCTTCTAATTTGGTAAGTACTTAGCCCAATGGTGAACTAAGATTGAAGACTCTGGACCGCCAAACGAGGATAGATCGGAGTGAACTAGCTCCTGAAAATAGACACTATCTAATCGGCAAATGAAGGTGTGGCCGAAACGTTCAGGCCACCGCCATCTTAATTATTGACACCCTCTGTACTACTGTGATAGCGTTATAGTGAAATAATGAGAGTCAAGAGAGCGAACAAGACGAGATGACCTGAAGAGTCCATTGAGTGACGATCCGACAATGGTCACCTAATATGCTGACTAAGCCACTTGGTTGGACTGGACATGGTATCAATGAAGACTTCGGCTACTCTCAAACGCAAGCTGGACTGCATGGATTTCCCAATTTATCAATTAGAAACGGGGAATTAATACAATGCGCATTGATAGATCGGAAGCTTGGTGTCCAGACAGGCTGGCAAGATAATTGTAAACGCAAGACATACAATTAGAGGTTTCGAGTGCAGGCGGCTTTCGGTTTGGCCACCGCGTTGTGGCGCGCAGAGGATGTTTGCCGACGATATTCCGAAATCGAGCCGCATTTCGGAGGAAGCTGCCATGCTTACGACATCATCGCTCCTTGCTAAAATGTTTCTATGAGGTTCAGTGGAGAAAAAAATCAACTCCACTACCGACTTCTTATAAATCACGATCTTAGATGATACCGGGTGGTTTTAACCAGTCTTGAGCTGGGCCACGTATACCTTTGTCCTTTGCTACTTTATCTCTATCCGTCTCATCTTCTGGAACTCTCCTGCCGGCCTAATCTTGTTCCAAAGCGCGTTTGAACTACTCGGCTTGGTCTCGCCCCTTCGGCGGCTGTAACCGGCCAAAAGCTAGCAAGATGCTCATGCGATCACAATTATCTCGGCAATGCCTAAGACAATCCATCGTCTACCCACAGGCCCGAATATCGAGAGCCCACGCGACGCGATTACTGACGCGATCGAACCCGAGGTCCTCGGGCTTTGTGCTCAATTCCCCCCATACCCATATTCACTCCCAGCGACTAGCGGCCTTTTCCACAAGCTCGGCTAGGCGGAAGGGTGACAAAGATGGCGACCGCGATTTCTTCGACAAGTCCGTCGAACCCGCCAAAGAGGAGGAAGGCGAGGTGAAGCCTGACGAATCGAAAGCAGCCGAGGAATCGCCTGCCCAAGAGACGAAAAAATCAAAATCATCCAAAGATGATGAGCTAGCAGCTTCCACAAAGAATGAGAATGGACCCAAGGATGGAAAAGCTTCTTCTGCCGGAAGCTCCGGTAGCGGCTCGACAGGCGATGGCTCCGGGGATGGTGGCAGCAAGAGGGGGAAGAAAGGAGGAGAGAGGGGCCTACAGAAGCCCGTCGTTCCCGATGTCTACCCTCAAGTCCTAGCCCTTCCAATTACCAAGAGGCCCCTGTTTCCCGGATTTTATAAGGCGATAACGGTTAAGGACCCCCATGTGGCCAATGCTATCACCGAGATGATCAAACGTGGCCAGCCTTACGTGGGAACTTTTCTCTTCAAAGATGAAGCGAAGGACGATGATGTAATACGGAATGTGGATGATGTGTACGATGTCGGAGTGTTCGCGCAGATCACAAGTGCTTTCCCCATTCATGGCCAAGACGGTGGAATTACAGCGATTCTTTACCCTCACCGCCGTATTCGCCTCTCCAGCCTAATCCCCCCAACTACCACGACTGACGCAAAGAAGGCCGACGGCACTGCCGCTACAACAGTCCCCGAACCCATCCCGCAGAAGCAGACGGAAGCTGAAGAACCCAAGGGCGATGTTGTTGCAAGCTTCGAAGAGTCGGCAATTATTCCCAAACCCGATCCTAACCAGCCATACGAACCGACCAGCTTCCTAAAGAAATACCCCGTCAGCCTTGTTAATGTCGAGAACCTCAGCGAAGAGCCCTACGACCCAAAGAGTCCCTTTGTCCGCGCCGTTACGAACGAAATCGTCAACGTCTTTAAGGAGGTGGCATCAATCAACAACCTGTTCCGGGACCAAATATCTACTTTCTCCATGAGCCAGACTGGAAACGTCACGGCCGACCCGGCGAAACTTGCTGATTTTGCGGCTGCTGTTTCTTCTGGCGAGACAGCCGAGTTGCAGGAGATCCTGGCCAGCTTGGACGTGGAGGATCGTATGCACAAGGCCCTTACCCTTCTAAAGAAGGAGCTTATGAACGCTCAGCTTCAGTCTAAGATCAGCAAAGATGTCGAAAACAAGATTACCAAACGCCAGCGCGAATACTGGCTGATGGAGCAGATGAAGGGTATTCGACGTGAGCTTGGCCTCGAGACCGACGGGAAGGATAAGCTCATCGAGAAGTTCAAGGAGCGGGCACGCAAGCTCGCAATGCCTGAAGCAGTCCGCAAGGTGTTTGACGAAGAAATTAACAAGCTGGCGCACTTAGAAACAGCGGCGTCTGAGTTCAACGTGACCAGGAACTATTTAGACTGGCTCACTCAGATCCCCTGGGGCCAACGAAGCGTCGAGAATTTCGGAATTAAGCATGCGAGGGCGGTTCTGGACGAGGATCATTATGGCCTCAAGGATGTCAAGGACCGCATCCTGGAATTTATCGCAGTCGGCAAGCTGCGGGGCACGGTTGAAGGCAAGATCCTATGTTTTGTCGGACCTCCTGGCGTCGGAAAGACCAGTATCGGCAAATCCATTGCGAGGGCCCTCAACCGAGAGTACTACAGATTTAGCGTAGGTGGCCTCACTGATGTCGCGGAAATCAAGGGCCATCGCCGGACCTATGTCGGCGCTCTTCCTGGCCGCGTAATCCAGGCCCTCAAGAAGTGCCAGACTGAGAACCCGCTGATTCTCATCGATGAGGTGGACAAGATTGGCCGCGGATACCAAGGAGACCCTTCGTCTGCTCTCTTGGAACTTCTCGATCCCGAACAGAACGGCTCTTTCCTTGATCACTACATGGATGTACCTGTTGACCTGTCTAAGGTCCTCTTCGTGTGTACCGCCAACATGACCGATACTATTCCCAGGCCACTCCTCGACCGAATGGAGCTTATTACTCTGTCAGGCTACGTGGCAGATGAAAAGATGGCCATTGCCCAGCGATACCTCGCGCCTGCCGCCAAGGATGCAGCAGGTTTGAAGGAGGCTGATGTTGAGCTTACGGACGATGCCATTCACGAACTTATCAAGTCTTATTGCCGCGAGTCAGGTGTACGGAATCTCAAGAAGCAAATTGAGAAAGTTTACAGGAAAGCTGCTCTCAAGATTGTCCAAGATATCCCCGAGAGCCAACTTGAGGAAGCTCAACATGAGGATGTCTCTGCCGCTGCTGAAACCTCGTCGGAGAACTCGGCCGCGGCCGAGACTGCATCTGAGACTTCCACCCAATCTTCTCAGGAGTCGGACGAGTCCGAGTCGTCAGCCTCCTCGGCACCGGAGGAAGAAGGAACAGCCAAGACTGCGGAAGCACCTCGTGCACTCAAGGTTCCCGATACCGTGCACGTATCCATTGGAGCTGATGGACTCTCCGAGTACATCGGACCCCCCGTCTTCACCTCCGACAGGCTCTATGACATCAGCCCACCGGGCGTTTCCATGGGCCTCGCCTGGACGCAGCTCGGCGGAGCTGCCATGTACGTCGAGTCCATCCTGCAAACGCCCCTGAGGCCGCATACGCGACCCGACCTAGAGATTACCGGCAACCTTAAGAACGTCATGAAGGAATCCTCCGCGATCGCCTACTCCTTCGCCAAGTCCTTCATGGTGAAGGAATTCCCCGACAACCACTTCTTCCAGAAGGCCAAGGTGCATCTGCACGTTCCCGAGGGAGCGGTGCGCAAGGACGGCCCTTCGGCGGGTATTACTATGGCTACCTCCCTCCTCTCCCTCGCTCTCAACGAACCGATAGTGCCGACCATCGCCATGACGGGTGAGTTGACCTTGACGGGTAAGGTTCTCCGCATCGGCGGCCTGAAGGAAAAGACTGTTGCCGCGCGCCGTGCTGGATGCAAGATGGTTATCTTCCCTAAGGACAACCTTTCGGACTGGCTTGAGCTACCAGAAGTAAGTTCATTTCATTTTATTCATATATATTTTCTATATTACATCATGGTGTCCCTTATACTAATGATTATTTCGTAGAATATCAAGGAAGGTATCGAAGGCAAGCCCGTCGGCTGGTACTCCGAGGTCTTTGATCTCGTCTTCCCCAACATCGACAAGGAGTTGGCCAATACCTGTAAGATTTGCGAGTGGGCACGGGAGAAGAAGAAGAACAAGGACGAGGCGGAGGAAGAAGACTGATGAAAAGACATTCTCCACGGTTGCCCACACCCCGTTTGCATTTTTTTACACTTGTTCACATCATACTGGGAAATGGTAGACAGCGTTGTTGATTTCCGCCTCTTTTTTCCCGCTGGCGTTTCTTCTTGCACGGTAATGTCTTGAAACATCTTCACTTCCCGCCCCATCTGGGGGCTCACCGAAAAAGAACAACCATCTGTTGCCTCGCCCGAAGCTGCACTTTCGTTGTCTCCGAGAGGGAGGCTGCCGAAACAGGGGAGGGGGAGCAGAAGCTAGTGGTAGGGGGCGTTTGACGGATAAGAAGTGAAGAAGCCTCATGGTTTTGTATCCCTCCTGCATCACAACAGAGCTGCAGTAACACGCAGCCTTGTTTTGCTTCCACCTTCTTCCCTTCCTGTTGTGTTTAATTTCCTCTGTTTTATTCTTCTTCTTTTTTTGCACGTTGAACAGATAATACCTCACTCCTGAGCGACGTTATGTATTTTTGTATATCATAACGTACACATACATTTGGAAGGTTTAGAAAGATAGGAGGAGGAAAAGGGCGGAAAACCTTGTACAATACAGAATAGATGACGCGATGAGCATTGGATTTTTTTTTCCCTTGAGACTTGCCAAGGTGATTCTTCGATCTGTGATTTCTATTTTCTCCCAAATGTGTTGGGTCTTCAGAGTGTGCCGGATATCATTGTTGGCAGCTCTTTCATCCTTCCTCAGCAAAAGATGGACAGCCGCGCAGTGGATGCCAAAAGCGGATGCCAAAAATGAAGGACGCTACCGCCTACAAGTGCAGAGAGAAACAAAACTTGGTGATGCATCTCGGAATCCTCGCCTCAGGCTGGGATGCAAGGACCCGGCCTGCACCCCTTTTCCCATTTTCACTCCCAAGCTTGCGTATCTCCGTAAGATACGGCCGGCCATTGCCATTTCTACACTCCGTACGACCCACGTCACCCTCGTTTCCCCTTCCAGCACAAAATAAAACAATTACGAAGCACAGATCATATGGAGTGATTAAATGAAGCCAGAGTGGCTTCCGAAAATCTTCCTGCCTAATCACTCGGGCATAGGGCTGCAACGTCGGTTGCGGACATGGACATTTTAATAAGCTACCAATCTAGGAAATCAGTCGCGGAGTGTGATGATGAGTTTGGGAAATTGGTGGTTGCTGACGTGGGGTCCTGGGATTGGTGTTGGCTCCCAAGAGAGGTTAGGGGAGATCAGGCCTTTTGGGGGGTTTGATTCGGACTCTTCGGTCCGCCGTATTTTTCCTCCCTTTCGTCTCTTTTTTTCTCCATTGGGGGTGCCACTGAGGCGGTGCTAATGCCAGGCCGATGAGCAACAAAATCCATAATCCGGTTTTGGATCCTTTTTGGATTGGAGGGCACGGGACTTTATGAGGGATATCACGCATCCATAACGATGGTCTAATGTAGCGTGATGAGGGAGGGTACTCGCTGGAATCAGTCGACGAAATGGGGCATCGGAGCAGGGACAGGCCACAAATCTCTTAGCTGGCATTTCGCCTACCTGCTTCGTCTTGGTGATGATCTCGGGCAGCCCGCTGAGGGCACTGCACTGACTGTTACTTTAGAGTAGGGTAGGATTCTGGGTGACCTACCCTCCTCTTTACAGCACGCGCCCCAGGTTCTGTCGATTGGCTAGCAAAAGGGAAGTGAAGGTCGAATAGACGGTGCAGATGAAGAATGCTGCGCCAGTAGCAGAGCGGCAGCCCCAAGTGTGGACTAGCGGCCTGTGCCCATGCCTGAAGGGAACCCAAGACGGTAGAGGTATGAGGGGGGCGTACGGTTAGAGCACCTCATGGACTCTCCTCGTAATACACTATTCCGAGAAGGGATTCCTTTTTTAGGCGGTCTGCATCGTGAATCCCACACGAATGGGAGACCCGCGGGGCTCGTGTGTGGGTTAAACTGACAGGAGCTTCGAGAGCATGGGCGAAGCGGAGCTGCCGATGGGTGGGAGCACCAAAATCGAATTGGCAGGTTCTGGTAGGGTTTGTTTCGTTGATACCGGCATGCCTGCCTTTGAGAACCGAGCCTCTGGGTTCTTGGAGCATGGATTAATCCTGGGGGAGAGGTGGGGGGAGAGTGATGAACCCTCTGGGCGGGCTCGGAGTTATCTGGGTCAGGCACAAATATCAATTCAGGCCAATTCACAGATTGGGTAGCCAGATTGTTTTGCACGCGATAGGCCACCAAGACAGGCCGAATGTCGGAAGGGAGAAGGCATCGTTGTGTACCGAAACAGCTCCTGCATTTGATGGGAATCTACTCTGGTCGTGGGATAGGCTGGATCTGCGACCAAGGACACGTGATGATATCAAAACGAACAGCCCTGCAAAGGTGGGGCCGTTGTGAGGAAGCCCGGCAGGGTCCGAGACGGGGGCTTGGATATCTGCCGTCCATCCCTGAGGAAAAAAAGCCCAGATTGATAGATCAATGCTGTACTTCGTAGGAGAGACGTAGTGGTCGTATTATATAGCATGAGTAGAGTAGTGTCCCGGATGGGGGCCGTTTTTCAATACTTTGGGTTGTGGAGCCAGGGAGGGTTGGGTTCCTGGCATGGCAAAAGGCGGTGATGAAAGAGTAAAGGTCAAAGCAGGAACCCACAAGGAACATTGAACATACCAAGGTGTAGTATGTATACGAGACTGTGCCTCAAAGAGGACGAAGGCATAGATCTCTCCCTATCGTACACAAGCTAGCCAGGGCCTAGAAGTGGTGAAAACAAGCATCGCTATGCTCAAATCTGGATTGCAGAGCCGTGGGCTTTGATAGAGCAACCACGGATCGCCGATCCATAGCGGGCACCACCTATCGAGAGGAGGGACGGGAAATGTGGGGTGGTTCGGGGGGTTCCTGAGTTTCGACGTCTCGACGCCATTAGCTCCCGCTCTAGCCGCTATTACTTCATAGATTACTTCGTGCTATGAGACGGGATGTGTCCTATAACAAACATCGAGTACTCATACTCGTAGGTTGGTGGACGTGGTACCGTCGAATGGTCCGTTGAGACTTCACTTTAAGGGATGAACGCCACCCGTCCTTGTGCTTCTGTCGGTGGAAATAAAGTAAACTAGTTTCTCTCATTGGGTTTCAATTGATCTCACCTCATCGTCGTCAAGTCGGGCTTCGGTTGGTGCTCTGCTGACCCAAGACGCCGCGAACCGGAGAGGAGATGATGAGTCTTCCGATGTTCTTCTCAAGCAGATTCAGCGTCACCAACAAATTGTGGAGACGACACAGCCGACGAAACAGGAGTCCCAGAACCGCACGAGGGAATGATGCAGGTGCATGGAAGCGTTTGATAGATAGAAACTCAGATTTCAGCTACAGATCAAGTGCAGGTCGTACTTTGGAGCCGTCGCTACTTCGTAGATTTCGAGCTCATTTAGACAGGGAATATTGAAACGCTGGAAACCGCGCAACGCACGGAGAAGAAAACGTCGTTTCATTGTTCCTTCCGAGTCTGATTAATCGCTCTTTCCTCAGGCGGCTTCGGAGGCCAGGTTGGTTATACGAAGTAGAGACAGGGAGCTTGATCAAACGTCAAATGGCAGGCACGATATGACAACGCTAAGTACATGACGATTGACTTACTGCTCTACTTACTGCTCTGTACGTCACCAAGGAAAGAGGTAATAGCTCATGGTCTCATGGCTTCGGGAAAAGAAGGGGCGAGGAGTGCATCCTTCTTCCTCTGTATTTGTAGATTCTCACATGGCGTAGTGCCCCCCCTACTTGTACATGTATGTAAATCTCGCAGACGAAGTACACCACTCGCAGACCATTTTCTCTGCACCTTGACGATGGCTCTTCTGTACATCGTACATCGTCCGTCATCCATGGTCTGGTACATTGTAACATCGAGAGCACATGCTCCGCCGATGTAGACTCCTGCGCCCTGCACCCTGCAGCGGTGCAGCTAGCAGCCCAGACAGGGAAGGCAAGAAGCAGGAAGCTCGACCTGACAACTCATCAATCAACCACCTCAATTTTTCACTCTAGTCTGCTCGTGTCTTACCTCCTGATTCCTCGCCCCTTCTCTTCTCCCTTCGTGAAGTACTTTGCTATTTCTCTCCCTCTCCACCCCCACATACACCCCCTTAGTGACGCCTGCGAAGTAGTCTCCGGAAGAAGAATGCGAGGAGAATCAATAGTGAAAAAATGAAGATCAAATCAAATAAATAGTTGGCATGATTACGAGACGACGCTGGCCAATCCCTCCACCTGCGCCCTAACCCCGGACGCCTCTTTGCGGCTCAGGCCCGACCTCCCCATCTAATTTGCACCCGACTGCAAGCCTTCACTGTTCATTGCTCCATTGTCGTCCTCTCCAGCTTATACCCACTCCACCATCTCTTCTTCCACTCTCCTCTTTCCCACTGAAGTCTAGTTTGACTTCTCCTTGCTGTCACTTTCATAACGTCAATTGACCGTCTTGGTCGACCGTAACGTCGTCCCCCTCAACTATTGACTGGTCTACGTCTCTTTTTGACGAAATGAGGCGGCTTATTGGGCGCAAATAGCACAGCTCGCATCCTTCCATACACCGCCCACTGAAAGGGAGAGGAAAATCCCGTCAATTATCGATTGATCCCATTCCAACTTTCCCCGTCTTTTCTTTCGCGCAAATCCCACGTCGTCTCTCGTCTAATCATGTCTCTAATTGCCTCGATGTAATGTCTACTTTGAGTTGCCTCACCCGATACTCAAACGCCTTGCCTCGCCCTAGCCCTCGCACCCTTCTCCTCCATTGTCACACGAAACTGGACGGCTGGTTACATGAACTTGGGCTCCGCGAGAGGAACCATTGGCCTGTTGACTCTCCCTTCTGCCCTCTCTATACCCATCTATAAAGCTGTCATACACGCGCGCAACACACGAGCCATACACACGAAGCCCATCCACTCAGACGCATACGCACTTCTCAAGATCCCAGGCATTTGGCCATCCCACTTTACTTTTTTTCTTCTTCTTCTTCTTCTTCTACGGTTTTTATTCCGTAGTGCCGGCTGTCCTGTCAGTTCTCTGGAACGAGAACCTCGGATATATGGCAAGGACGGGACCGCATTGCGAACCCGACTTTCTTGAGCTTGAAGAGCCTCAGGTCTCTATCTGAACCTGATGCCACAGCCCCCCCATTCAGAATCATCGAAAACCCTCACACTGCGGTCAGCCATTCATCTCTGCATTATTACCCAGTTTTAACATGCAAGCCGTCCCTCTCCGTACCCCATATCACACAACGGCCCAGTGCTCCGCCAGCCAAGTCTTCACGGTCTTGTTAGCGGAGTCTCGTATCACCAACATACCATTTCCCCAACTCCTATTCTCCGGACGGGTACTATCGGACGCCTCCCGGCCACCTAATCAACGGTTGTGAACCCAGCCTTGTGCTAGCGAAGAGGGGGCCGAGTCCCAAGAGTTGAAGAATATCTCCCGATCGCCAACTCGCGGTGCCCTTCTTCCACAGTCTTAGCCTAACTTGAACTCCTCAAGCGGTTGAGACCTAGTCCGAATAACTCTTTAACTCTTTCCGAGTAAAAAGCTCCTTCGGCAAAGTGTGTGTCTTATTCACCGCACGCCTTAAGGAACGGCGACGACTCTTTTCTCGTCAGCAGCCGTATCCTCGGGCCCAAATGGCCCAAACAGATATCCAAAGCCCCACGCCCCCTCCGGGGACTACCAATTTCCTTCGCAGATTACTCTTCGGCTACGGCAATAACACAACCGCGACGTCGTCAGATCCGAAGAAGTCCGAAGATGATGCTCCCCAGAGGACTGGGTTGATTCGGCGGGTGTCAAGGAAAGTCGTACCAGGACTACCTAGAATGCAAACATTCAAGAGGCAACAGTCCGAAAAACGGACCAATCTCGCACCCGTGCAACCCACACCTGCAGAACGAAGGGCTCTCTCCGTCGATAGGCGCGCCGTGCTCTCGCGCACAACATCTAGAATATCTAGAACAGCCACCGAAACACTTCCACGGTCGAGCGCACCAGACTTCCTGGAACCACCGCGCTGCTCTCAAGACCTCTCAACCTCCGAAGTAGTCAATCCACATGATTCGGGGTGGCAGAGTGATAGTGCTGAGGAGTTCTGCCGCCTTGATGCTGAAAGTCAAACTGATCCGAATATCGATCTGGATCCCAATCCGGAGTTCGATGATAACGACGAAAAATCCCAAGACCCCTGGGCTCACGATACAGAATCGATTACAGCCTCTCAGATCCAAGAAGAGCTCGAAACTACTTGGATATTGAACCTTAGTATGCATTTCAGGGACAAGTCGAACCGCGAAAAGTTCTTTGTGACCTACCGCGAGCAATGCGAGACCGAGGTTGTTTGGCGACGCGTTACGATATCCTTGGACTACAGGAAAGCTCCCGAAGACTCTCTTGAGATGGAGCTGACGAAGACCAAGTTCCAACGCGACAAGAGTGCCAAAATCTACGAAGCAATTCGAGACAGTCTCAGCGCCATCCGCTTCTATGATACCGTCACGAACTTGAAGCTCCAGACCACAGATGGCAGGTTACACGTCCATGTCGCCGAGGATCTCAATGTTTGTTGCCTCCCTATCTCCCCCCTTTTCATTACCCTTTCTTTGCTCTTTCCCTCTCTTTCTATCTTCTCTCTCCTGTGACTATGGTGCAAAATTATGATGCGCTCGCATGGCCACCACATCTTACGCGAAGATGGAGATACTAACCGGGTGAATAGGAGATCATCTCATATCCGCCTGTGCGCGAGGTTCAGCACCTCCGCTGCCGCCGGATCCGCGAACGAGACATCGCTTTCGACTCACACATGTCGGGCTTTGTCTACAAGGTCCACGTAGGTGGACAAGTACTTATTAAGAAAGAAATTCCGGGACCCGATACGATCAACGAATTCATCTACGAGATTAACGCACTGTACTCACTTCAGTACTCGAGCAGCGTTATCACTTTCTTTGGCGTCGTGGTGGATAACAAGGATGAGCATGTGAAAGGTCTACTGATTAGCTATGCCGAACGCGGCTCTCTGATGGATATTCTCTACGACCATCGACCCAATAACGAACAAGGGCTCCCAAGATTGCCCTTCACAACCCGAGCGACGTGGGCGAAGCAAGTAGTCCAGGGGCTCGCTGATATTCATGAATCTGGTTTTGTTCAGGGAGACTTTACCCTCTCAAACATTGTCATTGATAGCACGGGGAATGCCAAAATTATCGATATTAATAGGCGCGGCTGTCCGGTTGGATGGGAGCCTCCCGAAGCGAGACCGCTTCTGAAGAGCAGTCAGGGGATCTCGATGTATATCGGTGTCAAGTCGGATCTGTACCAACTTGGCATGGTGCTGTGGGCTCTTGCCATGGAGGACGATGAACCTGAAAAGTACGGTCCCAGGCTGGCCCTTGAACCGGACGTGGATGTTCCTTCATGGTACCGAAGACTCGTCGAGATCTGCCTTAGCGACGAACCTCGGATGAGACTCCAGGCTGCATCTCTCCTCTGTCTATTTCCTTCAGGGCTGTCTAACGGGAGTGCGCGACATATGGCACGATCACCCTCTCAGTATGGCAGTTATGTTCGAAACGGGTATCCCTCGGAGGGAGCCCGCACGAACGGAATTCCCGAGATCCGGGCGGTATCCCCGTCGGACCGGTGGACTTACACGAGCTTCATGCACCCCGACGACGCAAGTTTTGCCGGTTACGACGCGCCCTATGGCTACCCGCCTCGCGGACGATCGCCGCCAAGCCCGCTGCCGAGTAACTTCGGGCAGTACGACACGCACAGGGCTCATGGCAGTGACTCGCGTTCGCGCAGTCGATCGGCGAACGTCGCGTCGTACAGCGACGATGCCGGATGGGATGCAAATGCGGAGGACGCCGAATCAATAGATTTGGCTCGTAAAGAGGATGAAATGAGCAAACTGTCGAACGCGTGTGCAGAATCTTTGGTAGCGCGCGACGTGGATGAATATGTGGGCAGCGAAAGGCGCGAAGAGGCGGGAAAGGAAGAGAGGGAGAAGGAGGCAACTAGCCCACAGATGGTGGCTACTGGGGATGCGGACGATGACGCATCAACTCCTCAGCAGAAATTTATCGTGCTTGAAGCTCGGAACGAAGATGATGCAACTGATGCAACCGCCGATGTGCAAGCAACGACCAACGCGGATCCTGCTACCGCGGTGAATCGGGACGCTGAAGCAGGACTAACCGAACATGTTGACGATATGGAAGGTGGGCAAATCCTCGCCAATGGACTGGGGATCTTGTCAGCGACGGGGATCACAGAACCCAAGGGACAGATTGACAGCGGAACTAAGGATATGACGGCCTCGGAATCCGGCGCCCACGAGAAGTCTGGTGAATCAGCGGGTCTAACAGAACCGGGAGAGCCACCCAATGTTTATGGAAGAGAAGCGGCGGTGGTCATCTCAGTAGATGGTGACGAGAGCGGCGTGAGAGACGGCGTCAATACCGATACCGATACTCTCGCTGCGAAAGCTCCGACGCAACATTCCACCCATGACAAGGAGGTATCTCAGCGCAGCATTCAAATCCAGACTCTCCCGTGCAGGAGCTCGGAGGAAGAAGTACTCTCAATCCTCGCAGGCGTTGGCGGCGCAGATGGGCATGCCATACGCGACGTGTCTGTGTTTCCAACGTCGCTGGACGGCCGTGACCTAGTATTTCCGCCTCCTGGTATGTCGACAGCCATGCAAGGGCTGGAAGAGATTCCGGTCACGGCTGTAGTCGACGTCAAGGACGGCTAAGAAACCTATCGCGACGACATTTTACGGATTTACGATATTTTATTAAAAAAAAAAACACACGAAGTTATGCAGCACCCTGGCACGATTTCAGTATATATAATGTACAGAAAACGAAGAGCGGCGGGCGGCGTACACTTCTTATTTTCCCTTTGTCTTTCATCATCATCAACACTCTTCTCTCTCACACGAGTCTCTAATTCCCACTTACGATTTTGTTTTTCCCTCTTGGGAATTTTCATGATGTATAGCTGGGCGTACGGGCTATTCAGGATATCATCTGTCGGATTCTGATAATACCTAGGGCGGACCACCAGTCTCTTGTGTTCGCTTATCGCTTCTTAGGGGGAGGGGAAAAAACGAGCCTGAGTAGCCTTCCAACAAGGATACCGGCCAAGAAAAATACCACATGGTGGCTTGGGAACTTGATATCAAAGTTAGTATAGAGAGTTTGCTGGTAGAGATACCGCAGCTGGTTAGAAAATACATAACTCTTGGATTCTTTTCCCCATCATACGATCTCGTCTTTATTATCACTCGTGTTGGAAAGGGTGGTGGAGGGTTCCCACAAGTAGTATTTGCAACAGGGACGCTCCCAACACGGGACGCTTTCAAGATCCCATCCCTCATCAACCTGGGGGAGATGGAGAAGCAAATCAATATCACATGTGAACATCCCTGCTAGGCCAAGACCCGGGAAGACCCGCCCCCTTGCTTGCGGGATGTGTGCCGAGTTTTTGAGAGAGAAGGGTGGGCAACTGTTGCTTTTCGTTCGGCGATCTTGGGCTGTTGCCGAACTCTATTCTGAGGGGCGGTTCGGAAATCATCTCATGTGCGCATTCTCACCGAAACAGAAAGGACGGTGAATATGATGAGCAAGAGAAATGGTGCGAGAAAATCCGCAACATTCGGTTTTTGGATATATGTTGGGGTTGTTTCTTTTGGGGGGCGGGTTGATCGTCACTTAAAGGGTGGCCTGGGGGATTACGGCGGCATCGGGCGAATTGGAGAGGTTCGGGCCCGTGTTGTCCGGGGATTTCCTAGTGAGTGTGGGGTTTTCGGCTTGGGGGCTCTGAGTGTTCTGGAAGACTCAATGAAGTTGTCACCTGCACCACAAGTAAAGTACGTAAACATCTGTGGTTGGCTCAAGAATGAGTTGGGGCAAACTCGATTCCGTTACACCGAGGTGGCTTGTCGGAGCACAACAGGTTCGGAGCTAAAGCCGTTGATGCTCGGCATTTGCAGGTATGCAACCAGTGGCTGTTCAACAAACAAAAATGCCCAGGACCAATGGCCAGTGTGCAGGAAAAAAGGAACTGCTCTGACGACCCCAGATATGCCTGGCTGTTGACTGGATCAATGTTCAACGACGAAGTTCACTCCACAAATTGTTTGCCCCTCTCATGCTCTCTATCCTTAGCTCTTCCCTTCCCGTCCAAGCAAAACATGCGATTTACGAGGTCTCATATTATGGGCGCATCCGCATGACAAGTAAGTGGAATTTGTGGCTTGATGGGAGATCATTGTCAAATACGGAAGAGCTGTTTGGTGGGCTTGGTTACTTGGACAGAGACTCAGGGATTCTCGATTCTCGTGGTAGCCTCGAGAAAGATCCGGAGTTGGAAGTTGAAGCAAGTGGTCAGATTTTATTCCCCAACCGGGACTCGGGGAGCCGAGGAGGTTAGATCAGATTGATCTCTTTTTTCAGAGTTGTTGAACTGCTCTCTTTGGACAGACATGAACATGTGCTCTAGCCTCTTTTCGTAGAATTACTTCGTACTTCGTAGTTTACATGTGGCATTGGAAATAATTCTTGCTTTTCCTCAATCATCCGTCGTACCTTACTGCTGGGACACCATCGACCAGAGGCTAGAAACAGGATGACGCAGCACTTCCGAGCTTAATGATTGGTGTGAAGGCTTCTAAGTTTTAGACCAGGACGTGTTCAGGTACAAGTAGAGACATGTAGGGGTACAGTGGTAAGGCTCGGATTGCTCCAATCAACACTACTTGCGACCGAGCTTACTGAACCCAGTTCGTCATCTGCGAGAGCTTTGAGCAGGCCTTGCGCATTCTGGTTCTTCTCTCCCTGCATCGGTTGAAGCTCTCCGATTTTCTCCCTGCGTCTGCTGGGGGACCGTATTCCAGTGATGAAGATGGGAGGTGTCTGAAATAACATCAATTGATTCGTGCTGTGAGAACAGGCAGAGAGAGTGCAGTCCAATGCCAGCCTGTCCCTTCAAGTTCCGGTCAATCAATCAATCTGATGCTTCGACGCCTGTTGAAGCATGAATAATATTTTCCGGCGACTTTTTGATTGATTAACAGATCAAATAAATTTTTTGATCCATGTTCCCGAACGCAGACAGGCGGGAGCTCCCCCAAGCAAATCAAAAAGTCTCGGTACGCGGGAGTGACTATTGACATTTTTCCCGCTCAACCCCACTAAGAACCCCAACAACTGAGGTGCGGCCAACCCCTGCTCGCCCTCGGAGTTGACAGGGGTGCAGAAGTGTTGAGGCTTGGCAATATTGTTGGGGCGAGAACCCAATCAGATCGGGAAGTGAGGCGTGTGTAGTGGATTTTGGCTGGTCCCACTTTCGACTAACATGGAGGAAACTGGGAGGAACTGCGTGAAAGAAACATGAACGCCTGGATCAATGTTGTCATTGACAGTTGGATGAACACTCGCAGCAACACTGGAGCTTGTTGTTGATGCATTGATTTGATTACTTGCCTCTGTAGTGTACTTCGTACTCGTAGTGCGTAGAGGAGACAATTCATAGGCTGGAGCGGACAAAGACGAGCCGAGTACGATGTACACGACGCGTTACTCAACCAACTGCGAAAGTACACTCCAGACCTCGATGCTCCAGTCTCGGTTGAGTTAAACATGCTTACTTCACATTGATCTCGTCGTACTTTCATACTTTCGTACTCGTCTTCAAAGACACGCTTCGCCATACTTTGTAGTTGCAGAGACTTTTACTTTCTCCAGTTCCTCAACGCTGCAACCCACGAGCTGACATCTTCCGAGGCACATCATTCGATCAGAGGCTCGAGTCACGCCTGTGAACGACGTGATATTCCTCGGTCGAAGAGGCGAAACGAAGTCATTGATTCATCACTCGCCGCCGTCTTGGTCACCACAAATTCCACACCAGGCCCCGGATCCACCGGGTACTTGCCTCGCACACCGAATTACCGCCTATCTGGCGTGTACCTCCGAGTCCCTGATCTGCCCCCATCTCCCCCAATCCCAGTCCCAACCCCATCTTCAACATATTTTCAGAAGGGACCCACGCTCTTGTCACGCCTTCCAATCGTCCCCAACCTTCCCTTGATCCCTCCGCCTCCGTCGGGAACCACAGTTTGCCTCCTTGATACAAGTCTGAGTGCCTGCAGGTCCTCTTTTTTTTTTTTTTTTTTTTTTAATCCTTGCTGTGACTTTTTTAGTTTTTAACGCCGTCATATCCTCCCTCATCCTTTTGTTCCCTTCACCCAGACCTCCTCTCTAGGATTCTCATGGTGTATAGTTCTTCAACGTACTCACCATCACCTCACTAATCACTAAGGAGTCCGTCCCATTGTCTTTTCTTTTTCTTGTTCTTCTTTTCCTTCTACTCTTAATCACACCAGAGTCTTGCATCACATCTCCCTCCTAATTCGTTATTCTAAGTGGTGGATCAGTCAGGATAGTCGCCAACATGTCGGCCAAGTCGTCGAGCGTCGATGCCTTCCCCGATGGCACGACAGATTACAAGCCTCTGAGGGCTGCCGGCCTTAAGAAGGAGACCGGCCCGAAGAAGCCTCACATTTCCGAGTTGCCCATGACGTGGTCCAACTGGTACCAACATGTCAACTGGCTCAACACGACATTCGTCGTCTTTATCCCCTTGGCTGGCCTCATCGCCTCGTACTGGGTGCCTCTCCAGCTCAACACTGCCATATTCACTTTCATCTACTACTTCAACAGCGGTCTCGGAATCACTGCTGGTAAGTTGAAACTAACTCACTCGAGAGACGAAGAAAACTGTGTCCGAGTCTGTTTGCGAGATTCTTCCGGCCAGTGTTTGCTGACGAAGTCACAACAATAGGTTATCACCGTCTCTGGGCGCACAAGTCCTACCAGGCATGCCTTCCTCTCAAGATCTACCTCGCTGCTGTTGGTTCTGCCGCCGTTGAGGGCTCCATCAGGTGGTGGTCGAGGGACCACCGTGCTCACCACCGGTACACCGACACCAACAAGGACCCCTACTCCGTCCGCAAAGGTCTCCTCTACTCCCACATGGGCTGGATGATCTTCAAGCAGGACCCCAAGCGCATTGGCCGAACCGATATTACCGACCTTAACGAGTGCCCCGTCGTCGTCTGGCAGCACAAGAACTTCCTGAAGTGCGCTCTCACCATGGGCGTCATTTTCCCCACCGTTTTCTGTGGTCTCATGTTCAACGACTGGCTTGGCGGCTTCGTCTATGGCGCCATTCTCCGAGTAAGTTTTGTTTTTATGCGGCCGGTGAAGAAGTGCATCGCACATCGATAGCTAACGACGAGTGTGCAGATTTTCATCGTTCAGCAGGCCACCTTCTGCATCAACTCGCTCGCCCACTGGATCGGTGATCAGCCTTTCGATGACCGCAACTCTCCCCGTGACAACGTCATCACCGCCCTTGTCACCCTTGGTGAGGGATACCACAACTTCCACCACGAGTTCCCCTCCGACTACCGCAACGCCATCGAGTGGTACCAGTACGACCCCACCAAGTGGCACATCTGGATCTGGAAGCAGCTCGGCCTCGCCTACGACCTCAAGCAGTTCCGCGCCAACGAGATCGAGAAGGGCCGTGTCCAGCAGCTCCAGAAGAAGCTCGACCAGAAGCGTGCTACCCTCGACTGGGGTGTACCTCTTGAGCAGCTCCCCGTTGTCGACTGGGACGACTTCGTTGCCGACTGCAAGGAGCGGGGAAAGAAGCTCACCGCCATCGCTGGTGTCATCCACGATATTGGTGCCTTCATCAACGACCACCCCGGTGGCAAGGCTCTCATCAACTCCGCCATCGGCAAGGACGCCACCGCCGTCTTCAATGGCGGTGTCTACGACCACACCAACGCCGCCCACAACCTTCTCTCCACCATGCGTGTCGGTGTCCTCCGTGGAGGCTGTGAGGTTGAGGTCTGGAAGCGAGCTCAATTCGAGAACAAGGACATGTCGTACATCAGCGACTCCACCGGCCAGCGCATCATCAGGGCTGGAGACCAGGTTACCAGGGTGCCTCAGCCCGTTGCCGCTGCTGATGCGGCGTAGATGATTTGTCCCTGAAATCTCTCAGTTGGCAGTTGAAGAAGAGAAAAGGCGCATTGTTTTCCTCTATGAAATGGATTGGCATGATGAAGGAGCAGAAAAAAACGACGAGGAAAGGGAACATAAAAAAGGTTGGCTCAGGGCAAACTCACCAAAAGCCCACATGACCCGAAAGTTGCTCCATGTAACAACGATCATTGATCGAATCCACCCGCTAAACCAAACTGGGCAACTCTAAAACCACCACTCACGATGCGACGAACCGACCTTAATCCAAAGAATCCCTGGGAGGGAGAGATGATGATGCATATGACGAAAGAGGGTGTCGATTATTATCTTTCACAACTCCGATTCGAAATCATCTTGTTGTTTTTGTTTGATGCTGGCGTTTTTTCAGGAGGGCTTTTGTTTTTTTCAGGAATTGCGAAAATTATTAACTTTTTTCTTGAGAGGGAGACTCGGCTTTTGAAGGGAATTGAGCCACAGTCTTTTTCGTATAACACCAGCATCTTATCTTTATTCGTTTCTTTTTTTTTGACATTTTACATCGTGTGACACCATTACGGATTAACTAGAATGTGATGAAACGAGGGAGGGAGAAGGGGGAGCGATGGGCACGGAATCCCGATAGCATTGGTATGAATATAAGCATTTGAGAAACTTTTCCGTCTTTCAGTGTAACCTGAACCAACTCTTTAAGCCTTGTCTTGTTTATCTTCCACGACGTTTCTTTGTGACCGGTGTTCAACTCGCACTGCATGTACAATGCAGCGAAACACACCCCTCAAGCAAGTAGCACTCTGACCCGACGAATCCATCTTGTCGCGTTCCCTTTGTTGTACATTAAAAACTACTCAAGTGCATACGAGGAACCAAAAGGAAAGCAGAAACAAACAAAAACGGATGAAAGAACAATAGCCTACATCTAGATCCACATGAAAAAACACTAACCTAAAGCTCCCTTGTCCACAAGGCCGTGTTTTTGCCCCTTTTGTTTCTTTTTTATTATTCTCATTTTTACTACCGTGTCCATGTCCGCATCCCATCCAGCTCTGGTTTCCTTCCCAAATGACTTCTCGCCTCATGTATATCCCGACGAATATCGTAGAAGGGGTTCGGAGGTTATGCGAGCATCGAGTGCTTCCGGACGCCCTTTGGCCCAAGTTCACTGTAATTTCCCGTTAGTAAAATAAGAACAAGAAAAGACAAAACCCGAAAAGAGAGTGACATACTTGTACTCGACACGACTCAAGCTCATCTTCTTCTGCGCCTCCGTATTCGGCCCATCAAGATTATGCAAACAAAACGCGATCCGCCCCGCAACCTGCGACCCCAAAAACATGGCCTCCTCGTATCCGTTCTTCGACCACTCCGAAAGATATGTCGGCAGCGGCGCGAGCTTAATGCTCGTGGGCGTCTGGCTATGGAACCGATGCGACGTGCCGCTCGAAGCCCCGCCGACCTCGCTAGCGGGGGCTCCGGGGCCGCCTAGCAACCCCGCGTTAAGCGTAGCCGTCGTAGCGGCCTGGAGAAGAGGGTTCACGCCCGATGTGGGAAGCTGATGCGGCGTACCCGTAAACGAACCCGTAGGCGTCTGGGACCCCGTCCCTGTAGGCGTAGCCATATTCGACGGCAGCTCCGACGTGAAAATGGTAGCGGACGAAGGGGAGATGAGATGCCGCGCCGTGAGGGTCTGGATGATGTTCTCGCGCAGGCCGCGGATGCGCGAGCCGTTGCCCACGATGACGATGTGGTCCCAGCAGGCCGGGCGCATGAACATGTCCGGGATGCCCTGGACGGTCTTCCAGATGAGGGATGTGATGCGGTCGATTTGCTCGCGGTCGGCGAAGGTGAAGCGTTCGAGGCCGACTTCGACGTCGCGTCGGACGAGCTTGGCTTGGAGTTCCGTTTCGACGGGGCCTTCGTCCTTGGGTGGGGCTGCCTCCGAGGTCGGTTTGGGAGCCTCGTCGACCTTCATGGCGTCTTCACCTTCTGGCTTGGCGGCTCCCTCTACGGTGGCAGGCTTGTTTTCACCACCTTCGGCAGCTTCTGCAGGCTTCTCGATGCCGTTCTCGATCGTAGTAGTGGTGGCGGTGGTGCTAGTGGGAGCAGGGGCAGCAGCGGGGGGAGCAGGCTTAGGCTTAGGAACCTCTTCCTGAATAACCTCCTCATAATGGAAAATATTCCGCATCCTCTTCGAGTTAGGCAGCCTCCCAGTCCTAGCATTCTGCCCCTCCCCCTCCTTATCC
>SJVG01000489.1:0-28357 GCA_034774675.1 Scedosporium minutisporum
GGGTTGGGGGGAGGGTGTCGGCCATTAGCGTTGCTAGGGGTATGAACTCTTGTTCCGTCCTCATTTCTAGCAGTGACCTTATCACCAGCGACCTCCAAATTGACAGCGGACGGGTCAGGAGTAGGCTCGTCATCCATTTCCTCATCCAAATCGCCCGCCAGATCCGCCAGAGTACGGTTCTCGCTCGGTTCATCCTCATCCTCCTCCTCCTCCTCCTCCTCATCAGTCAGATGCTTCTCATCGGCGCACTCAAGGGCGTCTTGTAGATCGTCATCTTCCTCTGGGGGAGGCAAAGGTGGAGGTGGCGTCTCGGTAGACGCACCTTGACGGCAAGAAGATCGTCGCAAAGCTCGCTTCTCACGCGACGGGCCCGAAGGTGTGGATGCCTGGCCTTGATCGGCTTGGGCGGCAGACCGCGTCTTAGATTTCCGAGAAGCTCTTGTGCCTGAGGAAGTCGTGTTGGACGCGGGCGGAGGTGGAGTAGCCACCGAGCCAGGTGCGGATCGGTCGGCGAGCCTACCGGAAGATGATGAACCGGCGAAGGGAGGAAGTCCTCGAGCTCCAGCCATCGCAGCCAAAGCCTTGGTGAGCCCATCTCGACGAGCGCTTCGTGCTCTTTCCGTAATAGAGATGCGAGGGCGCAGATAGTCGTCCAGGGACTGGAAGGTAGCTATCGCTTGAATAGATACGACGATATTCCTGTACGGACGGGGAATATCTGAATCGTCGGAGGCGATGAGTCGGAGGCGGATTTGCTTGCCCAGCATAGACACAGCACTACTGCGGTTGCCATCACCCGAGTTGTTATGGACGGTGATGACCTCGAAATGCTCAGACCTACTGAGCAAATCTTGCAGCTTGTGTATCATGATGCTGAATGGAGTGGCTGAAGAATCGCCCCCGCGGCGGAGTTTAGAGTTAAGGCTGCTAATGCCACCCATGAAAACCTGAAGGAAGGCGGATTGAGCCGCACGAGCGAGGTCCTCGTCCGGGTTGCTAAACACGTCCAGAAGAACACGCACAAGGCCTGAGGCTAAAAGCTCGGCACTGGTGACACTCTCCAGTAGGTCGGCGTCGAAGTACGCAGCGAGTCTCGAGAACAAGGC
Source organism: Scedosporium minutisporum (assembly GCA_034774675.1). Lineage (NCBI taxonomy): Eukaryota > Fungi > Ascomycota > Sordariomycetes > Microascales > Microascaceae > Scedosporium > Scedosporium minutisporum. The sequence goes on from SJVG01000489.1 coordinate 1,107, forward strand.
AATCCCCGCTTCGGTAGAGTGAGCTCCTGAAGCTGGCTCCAGGTACAGCTTCCCAAGGTCCTTTGTAAGAGTAGATAAGTTGTTAAGAATCTTGGCAGCTTTCTCCTTCATTGCCCTACTCTGGTTCTCAGTCTCGTGGGTCTCGAGGAACTTCTTGGCAACATTCCGAATAGTAATGCGTGCGTTTTCCTCCTCTGAAATAATATGACGCGGTCCGTCGTCGATGGACATAGTAGATCCCCGAGAACTAACCGGAGACCCAGAAGCATCGTCACCCCGCGGGTAGTTCCCTTCCTCCTCCTCATTCTCTTCGTCTGAGGATGCCTGTTCCTCGTCATCCTCGTTTTCAGACGCCTCATGGTCCGAGGATCGCTCAGCCGACTCCGCCGAGGCGCGGGACTCCCGATTCTGACTCTCCTCTTCCTTTGCTGACTCGGGCGACGATACTTGAGCATCCTCCTCGGTGGCAAGGCGTGTAATCTCGGCCATAACGCCTTCGCGATAGAGCTGGTATCGATAAATTTTATCCAGCCGGCTCACCAAGAGTTCGGTAGCCTGGAGTGCGAGCATCACGAGGGAAGGATGATCCTTCTGAGACAAGATGGAGGCCAGGAACGAGGCATATGGGACCGACCTAAGAGCCTCAGTTAAGATGCTCTCATCGAGGTTGGATAGCATCTTCAACTGCGCGGTGAGGACCTTTTGTCTCACGGTTAAGTTGACCGTGCTGGAGAAGGCGTCGGTGAGAGTTGGGAAAAGGATCAAAGCGAATCTTCTAACTTCATCCTTGCACTCCTCCAACATCTCAAGTCTCTTGTCATTGGATGGATCCTGGCTTCTTCCAGATCCGATGGACGAGCGGAGGGAGATGGGTTCTGGGAAAATACTCGACTCGAGAAGCAGAGAGGAGTCGATACTACGGGGAAGACCCGGGAGTAGCTCGCAAATAACGTTCAAAGTCTCGATAATCTGCTCCCGTGGGCGATGGATCAATGCTTGCATAATGACAACGCTGTCCAGCTTGGACGCAACATCCTCTGTGCCGCTTGGCGGCGAGACGCCCGTGAGGATCTGATAGAGAGTCTCGACGACATTAAGCTTGAACAGCTCGGCAGAGAGACGAGGACTAGCTTTAGCAGTGAAGGCCAGTACACGAAGGAATTGAGTGTGAATGTTAGGTCCAATCAGGTTAGTAGTGCCTGGGACGAGAAGCCGAAGAACGGCTCGGAGAAGGTCGACGTCAACTAGCTGCTCGAGCTTGGATGGGTGATACTTGAAGCTCTCCACAATTCCCGAGACGCACAGGGACGCCTGCTCAACTACCCGTTGATCGCTGCTACCGAGAACATCAAGGAGTTTGGGCATAACATCTCGGACGACGGGGAACGAGTCCTCGGGAATGTTGCGGCAGCAGTTCGCAGCAGTCGTGACGGCAGTCCGCTGAGTGCTGGTGGCGAAGAAGTCTAGATAGGAGAGACAGGCGGTTAAACCTCCCTCTCGCACGATGGCAGTAGGGTACTCGGTCGAAATCTTCTCCAAGGTGCTCAAAGACTGCTCAGCCACATCGATAAAAGAGATCTCAAGTAGCTTGCTGCAGAGCACAGGAACAGCACCGCCGTAGACAACGTTAGCCACGCTAGCCGGGAGAGCCTCCATAAGATTCGCCAAACAACGGCAGGCGAGAAGCATAACCTCGGGGCTGTTCGGTGGCTGCATCAATGCAACAAGCTCCTTGACGAAGGAATCTGGGGAAAAGTGACCGGAGAGGTTATCCTCATTGGAAACAAGGAGGATCTCCGAGAGTTCCTGGAGGGCGGCTTGCTGAATGAACTCATCAGGTTGGCGTAAACTATTCAGGATGTCTCGCAACCGTGAGGACACACCAGACATCATTCCGGTGAGAGCTCGAAGGGTGCTCGAAAAGCCGGAGGCATGTCGTCCGCCAAAAGCACCGAAAGGGCCGTCATCTTCTTCTTCTTCATCGTACCGTTGCGGGTCATCCTCGTCCATCTCGTCGCTATCGTCATCGGCAGAGCGATTCTCGTCAACGGGTACAGACGTCGAAGGGTCTGGAGCGTCTTGGAGCTCGTCATCCGCACCTGTCATTGCGGTGTCTTGGTCTGCTGCATCGTTGGAGTTGTTTGCATTCCTCCTCGACCGACGATTGGAACCCGTATCTAAAATGATAGTTAGTATTATGAGCACACGTGGTACGTTTGGGCCACAAGAACATTGCACGATCGATGAGACACCATGCCAAGGGCCGGTAGAAAGCACATACCTGGAGTAGAGCTGGTGGGCTTCTTGCTTCGGCTCGACTTCCTACTGGACGACGCTGATGGGGTAGCCGATCTAGCTGTGCTAAAAAGAGCTGAGGAATCGCTGGAGAGAGGGGAAGTGAAGTGGTTAGCGAAGACTGGCACACAGAAGCTGCCTTCATGGATGGACCTAGAGAATAACTTACTCTTGAGCTGACATGTTCGAAGCGGCTTTGCCCCTTCTAGTTTGTGGTCTAGATGAGGAGGGCGCCGGGGGGTTTGTAGGAGGCTGGGTCGGATCCAAACCCTTCTGCCGCTTGGACCGGCGAGTGGGAGACGTCTGCTGATTCGCACCAGACAAAGGGCTCGTGTCCCGACTTGTAGGCAGCTTTCGCTTTCTGGTGCTTGTTGCGGCGGGTTGGCTGTTAGGAGCTACACCAGTGGCGCTAGAAGGTGCAGCCGGGGGTTCAGAAGGGACGGTGGTGGGGCCCAAGGCTGACGACTGGGCAGCCGCTCGGTTTGCTGCTTGGCGAGCGGCCGATCTTGTAATTCTAGGTGACATCAGGTCAGCTCGCTGGGGTTGGAAATTGGCTAGAGCTTCGTGTCATGAGCTGAAACATCAGCTTGGGGGGAAATCAGAAACGAAGACAACTCTAGAGCTGAGGCGATGATGGTAGTTCGGGATAGGAAGGAATTCCCAGGCAGCACCTAGGAGGCTTTGTTTGCATCCAGATAATGACCAGGTGGGATTGATGTCAGAATCTGAATCAAGTCGCCCAAAGGCAGAGGCAGTAGAGGAAAGGGAGTGGAGAGAAAATTTGCCTTGGAGTAGTGGAGGAGAGAAGAGGTAGGAGGCGAGGATGGAGGTGTTGGCAGTTGGGAAGTTGGGAGGGGGCCAGAAAAGTCGAGAGCCCAAGATTAGGTGGTGTGCCTGGACGGGTCCGATTCTTGCTCCACTTGGCAAAAGGCGACTTGGATTCTTCTTTCTTCGAAGTAGAATTAGGGAATTTGTCAGGACGAAGGAAAGAAAGACAAAGCCTGGGGAGTCGGAGGGAAGATTAACGAGGTGGAAGGTGCAGACGTGGATATATTAAAAAAAGAGGCAGGAGCAAAGCCTCGCCAAATGCACGAATTACCGCACAGGTACAGACACAGGTATTTGCAACCCGGCTGGACTTGTACTAGACGTACTAGACTCCGGGATAAGTGAGGCCCGATGCACTACCGAACACCAACACCTTCTTCTATGTGCATGTGGGTTTTCCAAGGGAACGCAGCAGGTGGCAACGGACCAGAGCCTCGGGGAATCCTGGAGGGGGTAAAGACGAAATTACGACGGTCTGGGGCAAGACTACGCAGGAAATCAAGCAGGATGGAAAGGATCGATACCTTTGTCGAGAATTAGATAGGCTTCCCGTCACGCTTGGAGTGGCGCCGCTATCTCCTTGGATGTAGGACGAAGAGGCCGGCCGTGGGGACGTCTGGTTAAGTATGGATGATGGTTGTTGATGGGAACGTGAGGAGTGTCGACCGGAAGGACGTGGATCGCTATCGACAACGACTGAGGTTCGTTCTGCCATGGATTACGCCATGAGGCAGACAGGCCGTGGCCTCGGAGGAGTTGGAAGAGGGCTCGTTATCGGTGTCGCCGTAAATTAATCGTAGGGTATACAGATACGGCCGACGGCTTGGATGAGCTGCGGTATTCGGGGGGAGATCGGACTGGAGATCGGGCAGCCCTTCGGGGGGGGGTGGGAAGAAGCAGGTCGCTTTAACGGTCAACTTAACAGGTGATCGGAACGGGATGCTCAGTGTCGCTCTCGAAAGCCCCGCTTCTATAATGTAGAGAGGAGATAAACTTCTAGATCGACAGCTCGGCGGTTCAAATTCGTCGATGTGTATCGGCTGCTATCGAAGCTCATCGCAAGTTGGGGGTTGCGGGATGGTGCACGAGATCAAGTTCAGCCTTCAGAGGGCAAGATTGATGAATGACTGAGCTGAGAGCCTGAGGCGGTAGTCAAAGGTACTTTGCAATTGTGACAACTGTTGTCGTTAGGTGCTAAAACAGCGCCCGGCCTTACTCAGAGTGACTCCAGCCAGGCCTGTTACCCGCCGAGTCTATTAATAAGGACTATTAAGGAGTCAAGGACCAGGGAGTCATCGGTCGCCGTAATGGGCGAAACGACGTCAGGCGAATAGTTATACGGTGGCGTTCGAGGACTATTCACGTTGCGTTGTCTGCAATTGTGTCGACTGTGCTCCACCAATTTATGCACCGTTTATTGGGCCGGGGAAGCACGCTGTGATGACGATTCCAAATGCCAAGACTTGGTGCCATTCAATAGTTAACCTCAGGACGAAGTTTCTTTGTCGCGGGTTAAAAGTTATTCCGTCATGAAATGAACGGTGCCATTACCATCATGACCATTACCCCGCTGAAACGGACACAACCCTATCTCTACTTTATGCATCAATTGATCTTTTGATGTCTGTTTCCTTCCATTTAGCTTTGGGGAGGAACCGGCCTCCCCCAACAATCCAACAAGCATGATGGTGAACTTTCTATATTGATTTAATAATCAGTACATATTACGCCATTCCCCGATGTACAAAAGTTTCAGCTGTCCAAAGACTTCTTTCCGCCCTCGAATTCGTTCAAATCGTACTCGTCAGGGTATCTCTCCAAAATGGACTTCAAGTCCGCCATCTGCCTCGTCAAGTCCGGGGTCAGCTCCTCGTAGACATCCTCAAACATGGACCTCACGGGAGGCTTCTTCTCGCGCTCAGCCTCCTTGAAAGCCTGCAACACCTCTCTCCTCAGCCTCTCCCTCGCCTCCTTTTCCTTCTCCTCGCTCCAGATGCCCTGCGCCTCCATCCACTTCCGTAGCCGGATGATGGGGTTGTCCCTCCGCTTCCAATCCTCGACCTCCACCCTCGCCCTGTAGGCGAAGGAGTCGTCGGAGGTGCTGTGGTGGCTCACACGGTAGGTCAGGGCTTCGATAAGTACGGGCTTGCCACCGTCTTCTAGGGCAAGTTCGCGAGCCCGCTTCGTTGCCTCCCTGACCGCCCAGATGTCGTTTCCATCGACTCGGATGGTCTCGATTCCGTATCCGATACCTCGGCTGGCAATACCATCACCACGGTATTGCTCTAGAGTTGGCGTAGAGATGGCGTAGCCATTGTTCCTGCAAATGAAGACCACTGGGCAAGACCTGGTAGCCGCCATGTTCAAAGCAGCGTGGAAGTCGCCCTCACTGGCTGCACCCTCTCCAAAGTAGACAGCCACGACACGGGGAGGTATCGTGGGGTCATTTTGCCGCTGAATCTTCAACGCATACGCAGCCCCCGATGCTTGGGGTAGCTGTGTTGCCAATGGAGAGGAGATAGTATGCTAAACCATGGTATTAGAGCTTTGATGACAACGCAATGGGGGAGGCAAGGTTACAGGTTAGAAACTTACAATATTCAGTTCCTTGCTTCCGTAGTGAACCGGCATGTTCCGTCCTCGTCCATTATCATTCTTGTTCGCAAACAATTGGGACATGAAGTCGGTAGCTGTGAATCCCCGGTGTTTGAACACGCCCTGCTCCCGGTACTGGCAGTATATCACATCCTCCATAGTCAACGCCGACGCTGAACCGACGCAAACGGCCTCCTCACCAGCAGAAACCATATAAAAGCTGACGCGACCCTGGCGCTGCGCGTCGAACATGACCAAGTCCATAAGCGATATGAACAGCATATCTTCATATACTTTTATCACCTCCTCCGTCGACAGGTCCGGCTTGAAGGAAGTGTCGACGACGGCGCCATGCTGGTCCACAACGCGATAGGTAGGTATCGCCTCGTGATCCGACGGCTTGTCAAAATTGAGCGTTGTTGTGAAGGCGCTCTTGACGGCTCCCGGGAAGGAGACGTATTCTGAATCTGGGCGCTGAGAGAGGTTGCTGGCGGCGGCGCGCTGGATGAGGAGGGCCGAAGAGGGTTGCGAGGGCCGAGTGAGGGGTCTCGCAAGACGGGCAATTGCTCGCCCTCGTAGAAGCCGTGCCGAAGACATGTTTGATGGCTCTTATATTCTACCGGTGAGGATGATAAAAAATTCCCCAGGAACAGCAATTGAATGAAATGGAAGGTTGATAATTGAAATTTCACTGCTCAGATTAAAAAAATCAACATTGAGGAGAAGTCCTCTTCCAAAGAATTCATAGTCTTCTTCGTGAGCGGGCGGGCGCGGATATCCTAGACGACGTCATATGAGCCGACGCAAAGCGAATACCCCAGCAAGCCGACGCCGAAAGCTGAGGCCGAGACTGTAAATGCCGGCTCCCCCAGGAAAAACCCGATAGAAAACGAGTCTGTCCCCGGACCCACGGTTCCTGGGGAATTTCCTGAACGGGCACCTTCAATGGTTCTGCTAAGGTTCTTTGTTGTGTTTTGGCTGGAGAGTTTTGTACCAGTCCCTCACTTGGTGGGCACCCAAAATGGATACCCCTGGATTCACTCAGGAACACCCCACCAACCCTCAAGAGAAGTGCTTCCATAGCACACAGCATAGACTCACGATGATCCCAAAGATAATCTCAAAGCGTTAGAACGCAGAGAGCATCATGAACGAAGGATCATTGTTTCCTATAGATTTCGGAAAATAAATCCTCAGTAGAATAAAATGTAAACATAACCAGACCCTCCCCAAACGTCCGCCTTCAGTCCAGCCGCTCCCAAAGCGAACGTTTCCGACTCGCAAAATAGGAAAACCACAAGCCAAACGACTGCTCCCTGCGGAACAAGAAACAATGAATGCAGTAGATGGAATCGCATTGACATTCGGCTTAATCTTCATCTTGATCCTCATCATAATGTGGATCAGCCGAAAGTGCTTGATGAACTTCATCGTCGCCGTCCTCTCCCGCCAGCAAGAGCGAGAGCTCGAACAGAACAATGAGGATTTGGAGATTGGAGTCATCCAGCCTCCTCATGCCCACTGAGGAACCGCCAGACATCGATCGCGATCGGTGACTTAAAGAAGAAGTGCGTCCGTTCGTGGGCTCAAGCTCGTCATGTGGTAAGTCGAGATTGATACTCAAGCTGTGCCCCCCACTTGGTGGCTCGGTTCCAGGGTCATGGTTTGGGCGGGTGCCTGCAGAAAAACTCTAGCCACGTCGTGGCGGACCCATTCAGCCACACTGCGACCTTCCGGAAAAGCCCCACGCAATCATCCCATTTCGAACTTCAAGCTTCAAACTTTCCGATTTGGCGATTCCGCAAAATCTCCTGCTGACGCTTGGGATAGGCTCCAGCTCAACCCTCCCCCAATTCCTTTCCCTTTTCGATTTTACAATGGCGTCACGGCCGTGTCTACGCGCCGCGAGGCGTGTAGTGTCACCTCTTACTCGTCAATCGATTCAATTCCGTTCCTTCTCGCGATCCGCATCTCTTCTCAACAACGCCTCGACCGAATCGCAAACGAGCGACGGCTCCTCACGAACGACACATTTCGGATTCCAGACTGTCACGGAGGAAGAAAAGACGAAGCGCGTGGCGGGGGTCTTCTCTAGCGTTGCTGAGTCGTATGACAAGATGAACGATCTCATGTCTTTCGGCTGGCACAGGGTCTGGAAGTATGTCTTCCCTTCTTCCTAAGCGCTCTCTCACAACCCTCGTTTCCCCTTTTCTCTCCGCTTCGTGATAGTTTTTTCAAGTCAAGAAACCACAAAACAACCCAAGGCCCCCTAAAAACTGAAACTACTGCGCAATTGTACTCACCACGTAAACTTCCTCCCTAAAGAGACCAATTCGTCTCCGGCCTCTCCGCAGGCCTCATCCCAACAACACCCTCCTCCGACCTCCGCCTCCTCGACATCGCCGGCGGCACAGGCGACATAGCCTTCCGCCTCCTCCGCCACGCCATCGACATCCACAACCACCCCTCCGTACACCTAACCATCTCCGACATTAACCCCTCCATGCTGGACGTCGGCCGCTCCCGCTCCGAATCCCTCCCCATCTCCCACCAGGCCGCCCTCTCCTTCCTCGTCGCTGACGCTACCCAGCTACCCGCCTCCATCCCGGATAACTCGGTTGATCTGTACACCGTCGCCTTCGGTATTCGTAACTTTACGGACATCCCTGCCGCGTTGAGAGAGGCACACCGTGTTCTTCGCCCCGGCGGCGTCTTTGCTTGCCTTGAGTTCAGCGCTGTCCAGGGTAACCCTATTCTTGATGCCCTGTACAAGCGCTGGTCGTTTAGCGCCATCCCTTTGATCGGCCACGTTGTTGCTGGTGATAGGGATAGCTACCAGTATCTTGTTGAGAGCATTGAGCGGTTCCCTAAGCAGGAGGAGTTCCGGGATATGATTGTCGATGCGGGCTTTGCTGTTTCGGGTGACGGCTATGAGAACTTGACGAATGGTATTGCCGCCATTCACAAGGGTATCAAGCCTGTCGTGTAATTATAGAATTAAGGAGAAGAGATCACGGAGACGGCTGATCTCCTATATCTCTATTCGATGCTTCTAGTTTACGAGCATGGGTATTAGGTTGAAGCCCAGGCCGGGCAATGTACATTAGTAAAATTAGATGGTTGCGAAGATGGATATAGAATAGTATAAAATGCCACTACAATCAAGTTGAGCCTGCATTTGGAGTGCCATTAACCCGGAGAAAAGAAGTCTGTTTTACAAGAATCGACGCAAGTCACAACTTGTAGGTAGGTGAGGGATATCATCAGAGAGCTCGAGGTTTAAAACAGCATTTTTATTGTCCCTCCCTATCCGCCGTTCCACCCCAAAACAGCCCCGTCTTTTCAGTTACACACACTTTCAAGATACACAAGCGAAGAGAAACAAGAAGAAAACAAAGAAAGCCTTTTCCGCAGAACAAGAGGGTTCCGGACAAGACGGCACACCATCCTATTGCGAAGGAGGTTTCGGGAGAAGATGAGGTGTGTTTAAAAGAACAAAGGTGGTTAAAACAAACAGTCCGCAACCAATCTTTCAAAACCACGACGATTGTGAAACACAAGATTGGGAACAAGGTTCCATTAGACGACACCTAGTTAACATGACGGAAAAGCGCAGATAGAGAAAAAAAGCGCTAAAACTGAATTTCCTCCCGACTCCAAAAACATCGCGAACCGGGAAACAACACCCTCAAAACGGTGACATGTTGATCCCAGAAAAGAGGACAAAATTTTGGAAAACAGAGAAAAAGAAAAACAAGAATAAGTACTTCGAAAGTACGATACCAGACTCTGCGAGGAGAGTGCTCCCCCCTCCAAAGGTGCAGATCCTTCCATCGTATTACCAATACATGGCCGCGTTGGCGGATAGGAAGAAAAATATCACCGTGGTATCATTGCAGTCAAGACTAGATAATCCACTTCTTCTAAGACTTGAAAGGAGTACATCACATCTCTGCTCTTCCTCAAGCGACGTCCTCGCATCCAAGGTTCGCAATGCAGTAGTATACTTAGCCGTGCGAGGCTTTTGTTTTAACATGCTTGCTGTTGTTAACTCGCCTGTGACGAGCTGTCGGAGACGGTAGATAGGGTACCGTCCACAATAGAGAGTCAAGTGACGGCGAGAGGGTCGAGACGTAGGGGGTTAGATGTCCTTACGACTCCGGAACAGGGGTGGCAGAAGAGGGAGCAGGCGAGGAAGCACCGCCGTCCTTCAGGCCGCCTCTACCCCTGCCTCCGCGGCTACGGTCGCCGCGACCACGGCCACCCCTACCACCACGTCGGGTGCTCTCTGAGTCGCTGGCGCCGCCGCCAGCACTTCGGTAGCCGCTACCCGCGTTGGAAGAACCGCCACGACCGCTGCTGCCCCAATTCCCGGCACCGCCGCCCCTGCCGAACGGCTTGGACTCGCGGGGTTGGAAGATCTTAACGAGGGGCTTAGACCGGTCCTCCTGAGTTCGGTTCTTGATGTCATCGGGTAGTCGAGCCATAGCGGCGTCGCGATCCTCGGTCGTCTTAAACTGTGCGACCTTGTTCGATGCACCCCACTTCTCGATCTTGAGAATCTTGGCTTTATCCTCATCAGTGAAGAGATCACGGGCCTGGTCATCGGTGCTGACGTTCATAATGAAAAGTCCGATGATTTCCTGCGCTGGTGTCTTGGGCGCTGGCGAGGCCGACGTTTCGGGTGTAGGGGTGGATCCATTGGCTGCAGGAGCCTGCTTCTCGGGCTCTTTCGTAGGGGCAGGCTGGGGAATTACGATCTTGGGTTGAGCGCTGGCAGGGGCCGGAGAAGGAACAGCGGGCTTAGGCTGCTGGGCCGCGGGTGCTTGTCGGTTGGCGGCGGCGGCAGGAGGCGCGGGCTGTTGGCTGGCCTGAGGGATGGGGGAAGAAACTGCAGGGGAAGCCGGAGCGGGCTGTGCGGGGATGGACGCGGGTGGCTGCTTAGACCCACGATGGGCAAAGTTGAAGCCTTGGGCACGCATCTCAGTACCAATCCTTCCGTCCTGGATCTCGAGGACAAGCCAGCCAAAGGCGGCATCTGCAAGGTTGAAGTTCCACATGTTCTTGAAAGCGCTCTCGTCGACTTGGCCGAGAGCGGTCTGGCCGGCGACGGGGCCGCCGAAGGGGTTGCCTCCAGCGGCAGTAGTAGGCATCTTGTCAACGATCTGAAGAGCGTTCTTGAGCAGGTTTTGCTGGGCCTCGTTCTGTTGAATGGCGGGCTCTACCTCACCCTTGACCGTCTCCCAGACGTCGTTGAAAGAGGCCTTGGACGCGGCAAGCTTTCCACGGTAGTGATCAAGAGTCGGGTTCACGCTGAATTCGTTGTAGGAGCTGCCATATCGGAAGTGAAGACCGGCGGAGATGGAAAAGTCGGCCTTGAGCGTGACGGAAAGCTGGTTGAGGATGCCCTCTCGCGCAGGCGAGGCGTGGGTAACGAAGATCCTCGTCTCGGTCGGGTCGTAAACTCGATTCGCCGTATCAATGAGCTCACCCATCTGGAGTAAAGTGGTCCACATGGTACCCTGGCCACCGGCGATCGTGGTCCGACCCTCACCATTGTCGAAGAGCTTGTGCATGACAACGGCACCACCTAGACCCAAGAGCCTCAACTTGACACCGCCAATCTCTAGGAGCATGGATCGGGCCTCATCGATAATGTGGAGGTTGTGCACCTTGTATTCACCCGATCGAAACCTCTCCAGCACTCGGACGTCCTCGCAAGCTCCCCAGACTGTGTACACGGGCACGTCAAGCTTCACCTCGCCGCTGAGCAAGAGGGGAAGCTCGGATAGAGGGAGATCGCTAGGGGCGAAGCGGGTCTTGACGGGGCTAGGGCCAGCTTGGATAGCTTTCTTGACAGACTCGGAGATCAGAGGGGAATATTGGGCGACATGCTTAAGGGTCCTAAAAGACGATAAAAACTATTAGAATCGTCATTCGAGGTATACGACACCTGATGTCTTGGATCCGGCACGGGTTGCGTGAGGGAGTGGGAAGCAACAAACTTTTCCGCAATCCTCTCGAGAGAAGTGTCATCGTAGAAACCGAAATCGCCGGTATGGATGATGTGATCAGCACGGGCGTTCTTGGCGAGCTCGTTAAGGGAACGAAGGTTTCCTGCAAGCAACAACTGTTAACAAAAGTTCATTCCCTTTCCCCTTGGTGATTCGGAATGCAAGCTTCGCTATGGGGGAGATGGCGCACCTCGAACATCGGCTATGCAGAGTACTCGGATCGGGCCAGTCTGAATTATTCGGCCCTGGTTGGGCAGCAGAGGGGCGGCGCCGGGAGGAAGATTGGCGGCTCCATTAGGAAGGTAGCCTGAGTTGTTGTAAATACGAGGCTGGCGAGATCGGCGAGACATTAGTATTAAATTTCAAGATGATGTTTGGTCTGATGAAGGTAGGCGAGGGGAGGAAGATGCGCCGGGTAGGGAGGAAGGCGTAATTATGAACCTGCCAACGAAAGAGATGGAGGAAGGAGAGGGGGGTTTATCCATCGGCGGTTGAGCAGAGGAAACGGACGACGCGGAGGTAGGTAGATGTCGCAAAAGCTTCGTTGCCTGAGCAAGGCGCTCAAGCAGAGCTAGACATGGGCTGACGCAGGTGACGTGGAAGCTTGATAAATTACTTACAGCGGCCATCCTAGGGGAAGAAAAAAAATCGGACGAGCTCAAAGAAAGTCGTCAAAGGAAGATTGCAGAGCAGGCGTGGAAGAAACCGGCGATGAGGAGGAGGGGATGTTTCGGGATGGGTTTGAGTGCTGCTAGCCTGGCCTTTCGAAAGGAGAGACCTCAGGCAAGCTTTGAGTTAGAACGATTCGAATCAAGAGGAAATGGCTGTCGGAGTCTTCGCGATATCGATCGCGTCGGCGGGTCGGGGGTATCAAAAGGGAGCTAGGAGAAATGTATGAAAGGTCGATTTGATGGGGAAAGGCGAGGATGGTGGATGAAGAAAAAGGGAGGGTTTAGAGAAGAGGTCGGGATGCAGCACGAGGCTAGGTTGGTGATGATCTAGGAAAATATCAAACGCTGAATGGGGACAAAAAATCCTTGGGACTGGATTGGTACAATTTGGCAGTGAGGAACTTAAGAGCGGACCAGGGTTTGGGAAGGAGTCGATAGCTTTCAATGTTCAATTCCAAAGGTGCAAGTGCCACTTCGTCCTGCAATGTCCCAATGAAGTATGAAGTGGACCGAGCGCTTCCTTTCAATGAAGTTGCGTGGGAGGTGGGAGATGTTCCAGTGGGTGTTGTCTTCATAAAATTGTGAAATGCACTGTTCTGCTATGCTCTGTATTAGGGGGCATCCGCCGAGTTATTTCGTACTCTTAGCACGGTGCTGTCAAGCCACATCGAGGAGATGTTGAGCGGCAAAATATCGGTAGATACTCCCTGACCGTAACTGACTGGGCATTGGATCCTTCTGGATATGGATCTTCATAACCCAACGTAAACTGCATGAGTATGCTCAACTACCTGTCCGATCTGATTGATAAGATGAGATGATGTCGACAATAATTCAAGCTCGCTCCGAACTAGACACCTGGCCAGCCTCGAATTGCTAGAGTCACAGTACGTTAGATGGATTACAGGGCCGGAGACCCGAACGGAGGAGAACCCCAATATCGAGACGTCCAGAAGCAGCCTCAGAGATAATCAACATATATGTTTCCTTCCCCTCAGCTTAAAAGTCCTCGATGGTAGCACAGAAATCCTAAGCAATTGATCTGCTTATCTCGATTGTGATCGTGATTGTTGGTGTCTTTCCTTTGCCCTTTCTCTGTCTCAACTCCTGAGACAGACTCTTCCCATCAAAGGTCAACACTTATATCCATACACCCACCAACAAGCCTATACACAAAACAACTGCACAAAGACGATCCAGGACCAAGTATCTGAAAACAGTAGAGCTAACCTCAGGAAACATTGTTGGTTACCTCCACAATTTGGAATTTTGGCAATATCTCATGTTTCCTTATGTCCACACCAGAAAACTATACTCTCTCTCCCTGCTCTCTCTGCTCCCTCTTGCATTCCTGCATCTTGTTCGTTTCTGTCTTCATCAACCACTCATTCCGCATTCCATTCCTAGAAAAATATAAAGTAAAATGGGAAACCAAACTCGTAGTCCCATTAATAAAAGCAAAAGACGGCCTAAAACGGAGGGAAAGGGAAGAAGGAAGAGGTGAGGAACCAAGGTGAAGTAAAACAAGAAAAAGAGATAAAAACCGCGCCTGAGATAAAATAGATAAAGAAATAGACATCTTCGTACAAAAAGAAACGGGAAAAAAAAATTGTTCAGACTCCCCATCACAATAACAAAGTTCACACCTCCTCCTTTCCTCCGGTTCCCAATGAAAATAAAACGCCGCCCTGATGCATGAAGAAGAAGATGTTGGTAAGCTTTCGGAGATACATTCATACACGCACAATAGAAACCCCCCAATCCTGGGCTTTAAGCCCTCTCTCTCCTGTCATCCAATCCTCTATGAAAGGCACCAAGTTTCCCATACACCCCTGCTTCGTCCTTCACCCGCTGCGGATCTTGCAAAGGCTCGAGTCGGCACACCCTCTCGGCAAGGATTTAGCGATGGAGAGAAGAGAGGGACAGAAGGCCCTAACAGCTTTTCCCGAGAGGCTACCACAAATCCCCCTTTCGACTGTCGTCATCTTCATGCTGCTTCCCATGGGCGTAGTAATCTTTGCCTCCCTGCTGCTGTCCATAGTTGCCGTCATGGCTGCTGTAGGAACTTCCATGATCCCTCGGATCATTCTGGTCGCCATGCTCGTCGTAGTCATAAATATGAGTGTCATCCATGTAATCAACGCTCTCGTCAGCGGCATGCGCCTCGCCGTATTGCGCCTGGTTTGCATCCTAAATGGCCAAGTTAGCGAACTACTGTCTTCAAGGGATAATTAGCTTGTGTTAACCCGCTTACCCTGTGGTAGTCAAATGTATATCGGTCGATGCTATCCTGATTACCCTGCATCTGCATCTGCTGCTCCGCAAGATACTGATTCTCCTGCTCCTTCCTTCTCCGCTCCTCCTCGAGCCGCCTCTGCTGCGGGGAAACGGGGATCTGCATCTGCGGGTGCATGGCCTGGACGATGGCGAGATAGTTGTACATGAAGTTGCTGAGCAGGACCTGGCTATGCAGCGACCTCCGCGGGTTGGCGAGCTTGATGTGGGCCATGCGGTAAATGGCGCGCTCCTCCAGCAGCGGGAACCGTGTCCACGGGTAGTCCATGTCCGGTCGTAGCGGTCGGTAGGGGGGCTCCTCGGACACTTTCCGGTTGTGGCCCTTCTTGCCGCTTTCCTTCTCGCTCTTCTTCTTGCCGCCGCCGAACAGGTTGGAAAATATGTTGCCGTCCTTCTCTTTCCTGGAATCGGACTTGCGATTGCTTTCCTTTTTCCGATCTTCGCTCGGCTTGTTGTTGTCGGCGCTGTCCCTGTCGAGGAGGAGGCTCTCGCGACCCTTGGATACGGCATTTTCGATAGAGGTCTGGATGACGTCGAGACGCACGTTGCTCTCCACGAACCCTTTACTCTTGGACTTCTTATGGTCGTCGTCCTTCTTCTTCTTGTCGTCTCCCTTGAACCACTTCCAGCCCGACTTGGACGAGGTCGTACTGCCGGCGTCGTCGTCCTTGTCTCGCTTGCTCTTCCTGTCGTACTTCTTGTCGTCTCCGGTGTAGGTCGGGATGTAGGTGAGGGTGTCGGTCCGGCTGGATCGGCCATCGGCGAGGACGGGGGTGGAGTTGGGGCTCATCTCACTTGGGCTCGAGGCGGTCTTGGTTGCCGGGGACTGCTGAGATGCTTGAGATTGTCGCGCAACTGCTTGGCGTTTGCTTGATTTCGCTGGTGGCTCATCGGGGATTGTCGACTGCTGCTGTTGCTTAATTTGTTGTTGAGGTGGAGTCTGTGTGAGCATCTGAGCTCCAGCTTTCTGGGAGGATGATCTTTGGGGGAAACGTTGTGTGGTGGAGAGGGTCTCCTCGGGAGGTGTTTCTACTATTTGAGGAACTGGGCTGCTGGTTCCGTCAACCTGGAATGTACGGTTTTGTGAAGAGGCACTGGCATCTTGAGTGGTTGGTGTTGTCGCGTCCGCCGAGGTAGGCGATGCAGTGATTGGCGACCCAGAATCCTGGGAGAGTTTGTGCTGTCTCCGCAAAGGGCGGTTCGGTCGTGAGTAATTTTCAGAGATTGGCTCTGACTGTGTTCGAGAGAGGCCGTGGCCTGGCGGTGCTGTTGGAGGTGGAAGCTGACCATTGTCGCCAGCTGCCTCAGCTGCTTCGGCTTGCCTTGAAGCGATGCGTTTCGAAAATGGAAGCTTGTTACTGCGCAGACTCCCCCCTTTCCTGTATTGCGTCCGGGTTGATCTTCGCAGCCCCGCACCGGGGGGCATCGGGAGGATGGGCATATCTTCGATGTTGGACTCCGCACCGAGTTCTTGCATCCTTGATTCCTGGGTGAGTTTCTGCACGACCTTGCTCGGGTCCTTGACCAGTTCGTCGATAGTTAACTCGGGCGTCGATCGACCGCTACCCTGGCGCCCTAGCCTCTCGGCTCCGTCTACAAAGCCCGAGCCTCCGCTGGCTCCAGAGGGGTCGATCTGCCTTGACAGCATGGACTTCTTCCTCCTCAAACTAGCCGAGTTGCTAGGAGCTAATGTATCATCCTCCGACAGGGATGACTCGCCCGCAGATCTCCTTTTGATAGACTGTACCCTCTTCTCCAAGAAGGACTTAAATTCCATGGGCGCCAACTCAGGGTGGACCCTAGCCGGTACCCATAATAACCTGGAGGGGTCAGCCTCATCGTCACCGCCCGAAGGTGCTATCGAGGGCATGGCCATGAGGGACATTGCCGAAAAGGGTAGCATGTCAGGGTCATTGTTGTTCCCCACATCCATCGACATCCTCCTGAGAGCCTGAAGATTACTGAGCTCCTGGGCGATATCATTTGGATTGTCAATATTCGTCAGGGCAAACTGAGACGTGGCGGGGTCGGCCTGCACATCCTTGAGTGATAGGGTCGGCGAGAGCGGCGGCATGCCGCTCGAATCAAAGGACGTGCTAAGGCGGTTCGGGATCCTCGTGGGCATCGTCTGGGCCTTCTTCAGCGCGGCGTTGGCAGCGTTGGCAGTGTTGGCGGAATTGGGGCTTAGGAAGCCCGTGTTATCGGACGCAGATCGTTCGAGAGCAGGTCGCATTTCTGAGTTGTTGGGCGTGGCTCCCCTGGTTAGTTGCTCGGTGTATGGGGATTGCATGAAGCTGAGCGGTCGCCCGCCGACCGAAAGTCGGTGGGGCTGGTCGAGCGATGAATCGTCGTCCTCGTCATCGTACAACGTGCCGATGGCTTCTGTTACGTGGTGGCTCGGATCTGATATGGACAGCTTGTTGGAATGGCCGCGACGGCTGGAAAAGCTTGCGCCAACTTGGTTGGGTCGAGATGAGGTCTGCACAAAGAAGCGAATGAGACACATGTTAGTCCAAACAAGTAAAACAACATGTGTATTCTTGACAACAATTTAGTGAGGCATGGCAAGGGAAGCCACACTTGTTGGGCTCCTGGGGGTGTGTTGTTGCCTGTTACGAAGGGGGGAGAGCCCGGCCTATAGATCTCAAAGAGAGAGACCGAAGAGCGGGCCATTCCTGCCTATCGGCGGTTGACAAGGCACAGGGGGATACAGTAAGGTAATGTTATGGGCATCTCGGCATATAAGGCTGGAACGAACCATCATCGAGGATCAAAGTCTGGCCCTGAACTGGGCAAAGTGCCAAATGGGCGGCCTTTCAGACTTAAACTCCGATCTCTTTTCCCCCTTTGCTGTACACGAAAGTATGCACGCTCTCTCTCTCCTTCGAATGGGGGGGATTGTTCAGGATTGTCGGTTCGTCATGAGGATAAAGGAAGGTGGTGGTTGAGGAGACAGCACGGTATTCAAGGTCGTCGCACACAAAGGAGGCAGGGCAGAATGGACTTGTTGTTTTATTTTCTCAAACGTGATGCTTCGACGAGGGGGGGAGATCGGTCAGGAGACGATTATATTGGGCGTGCGTCGCATGTGGTCGCTGATGGCAAAGGACTCGCGAAACGCGCTTTTCTTGGATAGGGAGGCTCAAGGAGGGGAAGTTGAGTGGAATTAAGCGGCGTCGTCCAAAGGAGGTGAGGCGAAAGACCGGGGATGGATGTTGTATGCAAAACTAGGAACTAGGCTTAGCGGTGCCGAGATGGAATCGTCTACCGTCTACTCCGTACATGCAGAGAAAGTTGGGGGTGGGAATTTTCTGTAGATTTGGTGCAGACAGAGCGCTGAGTGAGTAACTTTGTCGTTCTAGATAGCCTAGGTGGACTGGACAATAACTACCTAATTCCACGGCTCCACGAGTAACAGGCAAGTATCGATTAATTCAAAATGGAGCGAAATGTACTTGTCGTGCAACCCACGCTGAACAAGCAAGAGACGGGGAACATCGAGGTTATGTGTGCAGTATTATTCTACACTAGTCCGAAGTATGACCCACGGTAGTCGCGTACCAGGTACCGGAAGGGAGGGATTGGGTGGCTCTGGTGGTGGAGGCAGGGGCGGATAATACCACCATAAGAACCCATATTCAATGATCGCGACTAGGGGATCAGAGCGAAGTTGCGAAGGAAAGCAGAACGATTTGGAGTAGCGGAGGACATCGCCTCTGGCTGTCTGTTGTCAATAAAATTTGATCTATACTATTTCGTCTATTCCAACACAAAATGACCAAGATCCAATAAATGTACATGTCAACAGACCGAATTAGAGTGTTGACTCAGGTACCCCCGAGACTGCACCGACTCAACTAACAATTGTACACTGCGCATTGCGTCGGTGAAATTGGATGGCTTCCAATGTTCCCAATTAAGGCAGAGAGTGCTACGGCGGCTGCCGTCCAAACTCCAAAACAACCCCCGTCTCCCGCTCCTCTAGTGTGCTTCCGGTGGGGATTTTTCTTTTTATTGAAGAAGTTTTTTTCTTTTTCTTTTCCGTCTCCTGGCATCCACAGCCATCCAGTGCCTTTGTTTCCTTTTGGGCTTCCGTCCACTCCGTAGCCACGGTCCCACTTGATTGGGGAAATGGATCTCTTCGGCTGGGGAACGGCTACCAATCTAGTGGTTACGAAAGACATTGAAGTCGTTCAATGGATTACACAACAAATCGAGGTAATGGATCACGGCCCGGAGCCACCAATTCTAGCATCACGTGCCCAAGTCGAAATGGCCGCTCTTTCTCTCTCCCACTCTCTCGTGGGTTTCACTATGTGAATGGGGGAGGTACATTTCCTCTGTTGGAGGGCGGGGAGGGCTTGCAAAGTATGCCAGGTGACGATGAAATATGACTTACTGTCGGGACATGATTGGAGATGGATATTATTATGTGGTGCTGAAGAGCGGCAGAGGCACCCACCAGCACAGTCACCACACCGCATTGCCCATCATCTCATCCCTCAATGTTCCCAGGTTGCAATAATATCGAGTGCAGTGTGTTGCAGTATTACCCATTATCCACCGTCGGCGTGGTGCCTAAACTAGAACGCCGCATTACTCACGTGCATCCTTAACGTATCAGTACATTTATCGGTTGTAACATTACTTTGCACTTCAACATTGATAGAAATGTTCTAGTCGCTTGGACGGGAGGAGGGTAGAGCCACTTGCAAACGGACCCGTCCCATCAAGGTCGGAGAAATAAGGGGCGGGGGTTTCTCTCACGGAAACAACGAAGAACATTGATTCAAAAGCCGCCGTGTAATCTCAATACTTCACAAAATCGAGCGCTTCCGTCTTCGTCGGCCTATCACAGGTGGTGGCAACGACCCATCAAATTCCCAAGACATCCAGTAAATGGTCAAATGGTCGAATAGTCTTGAAGCATACGAAGTGCGAACAATTTGAGGCAATAGTAAACTAGTAGTTTATTAATTGCAGTCAGGGGGAAAACAATCCCACCTCTCGTCACCCAGCAAGCCATCTCGACCAAGACATCCCAAGTGCTAAAATTGGCGTTTGTCCTCGTGCCTGATTCCATTCTTAGAGCCGCCCCCTGGCATCAATCCATTCCAGACTCCCCTGTGCAGGGCTGGCCTGATGGCAGTGACCCCAAGCAAGGTGCAAGCCACTGCCAGGCACTGGCGATCCTTCCAATGCCGTCCAACCCTATCATTTAGGCTCCTGCCTCATCTGGATTCAGCAAGATCAGCAGCTGGGCCCGGATCTCCGGCCCTAGGCCGAAAGAGCCCTCCAGAGTACGAAGCACGATCAATGCGAAGGAACTACACTAGAATGGTAGCACGCTAAGTGGTTGAGGAGAGCAATTGTCAGCGTCTTTGGTCTCCTTTGTAAGAGTTCAATTGTTTAGTGGATGCGCTCTCTGGTAAAGGCGAAGGGCTCTGCGCAATTATCCAGTGGGTTCCGTTGATGGGGCGTCAATCAGGGCCGAAGTCCCAACCCAGTTTCCTTCGGAAAATGGCCTAGTGGCCCAATGGCAAGGCGTTTGACTACGAATCAAGAGATTGCAGGTTCGATCCCTGCCTAGGTCAAGATGGAAAATCTTTTTTTTTTTTTCTTTTTTTTTTTGGTTTTTGTTATTTCTTCATTTTTATCCCATTTCATTTTTTTTCCCGTCTCTTCCTTCTCTTTCTTTTTCATTGATACCACATGTATAAAGATATCGGTACTTGGTAAAGCAGGACATCAAGAAACAGCATCGGATCCGGCGTGATGACGATGGGCGTTCTGCGACGCGTTCATGAACAAGCTATGCCGAGACATTGGGCGGCAAAAGAAAACAATATGAGGGGGGAAAAAAAGAGCAGGAAAAGAAACGAAACTGGGGGAAGTGTTATCAGAGGCGTGCTCTCATCCCTCTCATGTAAGAGAATATTCAAACGCAAAGTCATGACTTCATTTCTGCCTATTCGATAACAAGTTCCATACACATATTATTCTTTCCATGAAATATTCCCTCGGTTTCCTTTCCTTTCTTCTTTCCTCTCTCTTTTTCAATTTATCATTTTGCTTGTCCCGTGGCCCAAATCCCCGCCCCAGGCGGGTGTGAACATAATTCAACAACTCCATTCTACAAGTCGTCATCCCCAAAGTCATAACCAGCCGGCGGTCCACTCTCATCATCACGCATCAACGTCTCCGGCAGCAATTGACTAGCCCCCACAAGCTGCGAAGTCCTCAGGTCGAAATCTCCCTCGGGAACTTTCACGGGGCTTCCGCTATCATGGAAGGCCAAGGGGCTCGAGCTCACATGTGTCGGCTGCTGCGTAAGCGCCGGGTGCTGTTGCTTCTGCGAACGCGACGGTGGAGAGGACTCGCTGGCTGTGGTTGCCTGAGATGACGGGATCTTTCGTCCATCTCGACGTCGTTTGCTTCCCGAGGGAGGAGCGGCTGCTTTGTCTGCTGCTGGCGGTGGCGGTGGTGTCTTTCGGCTCTGTCGAGTTGACCGTCGAAGCGGACGTGGCGTCTTCTGACTCGACCCCAAGGGTCCACGATCGTCCGATGTGGGATGCTGCGTTGAGTAGGCAATGTCACTTAGTAACTGAGCCTCAACTTCCCCCGCTTCTTGAGAGAGCGTAGCGGACTGCTTAGCCGGCGAGTCCAGCTCCTCCCCGTCTCCAAGGAGATGGTTATCATCGTCGCCAATAAGCAGCTGGCAGCGGAGGTTCGCCTGGAGCTGCGATACGACTGCGGGGGGAACGTAGGTATACTTTTGCGGGGCGGCATCAACCCATCCGTTGCTTTTCATCTTCTTAAGAGGAACAGGGTTGTTGAGCTCGTAAAGCTCAACAATCTCGTAAGCGTAGCCCGACTTTTTCTTTCCCTTGTTGAACTCCGCGTTGCCGACTCCAGTTTCGTCTTCAATCTCCCCAGGCGTCTTCGCCGGCCCGATGCAGGCCATATACCTAAGCATAGAATCCGGCTTTGTAACGTAGATCCAGATCCGGGAAACCGTGCTTGGAATCTTCCAAGTCCTGAACTCGTGGTCCTTCGTACCGTTGACGATCTTGGCTACGTGTTCCGGGTGAATCGAAATAAATATGTCAGACCGGTCTGTGGGCGGAGGCATAGCGCGAATGATTGCAATATCGACACGCTGGCTGTTCATCTGCGTGTAAACCTGGGTCTTGTGTTGTGCTGCATGCCGGTCCTCTTCCTCGGGGCAAAACTGTGGCGATGAGAATCCCACGGTAGTCGGCTTCTTTCGCGGTGGCTTTGGCGTCGACTCTGCGGCGGCTTCTCTTAATTTCTGTGAGCTACGTTGATAGCTCAGTCGATTAGAGCGTCGCTGACTCGGGGACGCCGTCAAATCAGTTCCTGACGCGAGTATGTCCAGGGCAAATTGCGTTTCTTCGCCAATCGGGTATTGGTCTTCATCTTCTTGCACTTGCTCCTCTTCGATAGAACTAGCGACACGATCCGTCTCCACCCCTCCGCTCGGCTGGACAACTTCAGCCTTCTCGCCAGACAAATCGTCATCCTCTGTCTGATCACCATGATAGTCATCTTCCGTCTCGTCGTCTGAGTCAGGAATAACAGTAGGCCTTCGGCGTTCTTGTTGTTCTTGTTGTTCTTGCTGGCTTTCCGGCGGCTCGTTCTCATCGCCGTACTCCTCGCTAGGGGTCTCTTCCTCCTCTTCAACAGTAGGGATCCTAGCCTGACTGCTCGGAATCCTTTGGCTGCTACTATCGCAGCCCTTAACTGCCCTAATAGAAGATTGCGAGGGCCCCGAAGAAATCGTCACCGCGGATGCAAAGGAATCCTGTATAACAAGCGTTCGAGGTATTCTCCCCTTCTCCATCCGTCGGGCGGGTGGTAACGGCGACCCCACATTCGTCGATCGAGCTTTGAGCGGAGAACCTCTAGGTCCCAGCGGGCTATATCGAAGAAGCATCGGCGTGCATGGAGATGGCTGCGAAGACGGGATCTCGAGTCTCGTCTGTTTCTTTAATGGTGTTTGCGGGATCACCGACGGGCTCTTTGCGTCTAGTCGCTCCTCGGGGGTTTCATCCTCGAAGTCCTGAAAACGGGCTCTCTTCCCAGGCGCGAAAACCGCTTCAAAACCCTCATCTTCGTCCTCTGAATCCTTAATCGTATGACCACGACCCCCCGACTCCTTCTTCGGGACGCCGTCCCCATAAAACTGTGTCAATGTCTGCGTAAATAAGCTCGAAGTAGGCGGTCCATCATCCGGCTCATCCCCCTCCGTCTTCCTTCTCTTCTTCTTTCGCTTCTTTTCTACTTCCTCTTCTAACACTGGTTCCACGCCTAGCTCGGAATTACCCTCAAGCTCGTCCAGCTCCTCTGGGTGGACGGGCTGGAGGAAATCAATTTGTGTAATCGTCTGCTGGCGAAGGGGAGCTTCGCGTCTCGTCCGCTTGCCGTACGTTTTTATAGCTTTGCGTCGGGGGGGGAACCTGACTTGTTGGAGGGAGGGGGTTGAGGAGTATACTCGAGATGCGGGAGGTTGTCCCTTGCTACGCGTTTGGGGCGGCATGTTGTGGTTGTGTGTGTCGTTGATAAAATTCACCACTTATGGAATGGGAAACATTTGGATTGCGGGTTGGTCGAGTTGAATGTCTTTGAACTAGGGCGATTGATGCCAGACGTGACTGACGCGTTAAGTGGGATGCATACAAACCAATCACGCGTATTTCCCATACACTCTCTAAAAGCATATGGCCTGAGAAGTTAGTTACGCAATAAACCGAAGTATACAGTAATCGCTATATCCGACCTACACTTTGGCCCCAAAAAAACCACACAGAAGCCCGGAGCCAGTTTCGAACCAATAACCTCTCCAGGCTTCCTCCTCCACCTGAACATTCCCAAGTATCTCAACACATCACAACCTCGACGGAGCAAGCAAACGAGGATTCTCTCGCAATAAAAAGACGAAAGAAAATTTTCAAATATAAATATGATTTAGCAAAAAAAGAATTCCCACTTCTCCCTCCCCAATTCCCAAATTTCCCTTTCCCAGTTTCCTCCACGTCTCATGGTTTGACCAGACCGGGTTCCACGCCGGCGCCTTGCGGAAGTAGTTTGTAAGCAGTGCGCCACCGCTCGACCACTTGAGCTTCCATGAGACGTTGAGAATCTAGAACCAAAATCTCATATATAACACATACACAGCCGACCGCCAAACCCTCGAGAGGAAAGAGCGTTGTAAAGACGAATATATCAACCGCATACGCACCTCACGGATTCAATATGATTCTTATGCCACATATACAAATGCATCCCTTTCGTATAAACCTCGAAAAACTTTGCAACCATTTAAGACAAACAAGAATGTTACACACATCCACCGTCTCTCTATATTTCCTAGCAAGACCCATCCATCATACCCCCCCTCTTTTCACCTTGCAGCAAATGCACTCCTAACCTCCGCCCGCGGCCACTCGAACAAGACATCCCCACCATATACCTCCGCCGTAATCGTCGCAATCCGTAACTCCACCTTCCCATAGTACTTCTCGCACTCCTCCGTGACCTTATCCACGAGCTCCTTGCCGCCACCAACCCCGGGCTCGTCCGCCTCACCAAAGTGCTTCTCGACGCGTTTCCTCAGAGCCTCGATGCCCTTCCGGACTTCCTTCGCGTCATACACGCTGAGGACCTTGTTGAAGACGCTCTTGGAGTTGGACGGCTGCAGGGCGATCTTGTCGGGCGCCTTGAGGGCCTGGAGCTGCGCCTCGACGTTTTCGAGGTAGTCGAGGAGCTTGCCGAGGGGTCGACGCATGATGGACGATAGGTACTGGTCTAGGTGTTTGTTGTACTCTTGCAGCGCCTCGTGTTTCCTATCCGCGAGGACGTCTACGTCGTGGTCGCCCATCTCCTCGATGAAGTAGCTCAGGTTCTCGATCAAGAGAATATGGTAGTTGAGGGCTTCCTTGTCCTCGGGGTCGTTCGTGCTGGCGGACACACCGACACCCTTGCTCTCCCTCGCGATGACTTTGAGCGCGTCGAACATGGCCTTCAGGACCCGGCTGTATTCCTCATTGACCATGTGGCGAACGTCGATGGCGCCAGGCTGGAATGCGGCCATGATATTCTCAACGGCGACGGCAAAGTGAGGGAATACTCGGAAGAAGTGGATGACGCCTCGTCGCTTCTTGACCATCTTGACCTTTGTCTCTTCGATGGCGCGAACTTGCTCGTCGACGAATTTCGTGAATCGGCCCTCGAGGGCGGATCGGATCTTCTGGAGAAGCGCGTTAAGGAATTCCTGGTTCGAACCACTCAGAGACTCTGCCTTGATCTCCAAGGATGCCAATACGCCGATTGCATGACTGAGGAGATAGGTTAGTGGCTGCACTACTCGAGGTTAGAGGAAATGTAAGGTGTTTGCAACTTACAGTGGATTATTGAAAACGACCCAATCGACGAGCTTCTGCAAGTCTGCCCCAAGGAACGAGAACATGCCCTCCATGGTCTTTGTCACTCTACGTGCCATTTCGCGATCCGGCTCCATGCGACGGAACCCTAGCCATTCATGGTCGGGAGCTTTACGGTCTTGTACGGGAGGGTTCGCCGCGAGATAATCTTCGAAGCTAATCTGCTCGAGAGTCGTGGCATGGAAGAAGTCGATGACGAAATTGTGCTCCATCTCGACTAAGGGAATAATATCATCCAAGACATTTCGGAATACTTCGTACGACTGGCTCTTGTTATCGGTGCCCTTGTCAGCTACGATGTTTTTGACCGCGTCAGACCTGAAGCGACCGGCCAGAGTTTGGCTGCGCTTCACCGTCAGCTTTCGTGCCGCCGTAGCTAGTCCCTCGTGCTGCTTCTCTGGCTGGTGGGTGAACAGCAGTTCGGCCTCCTCGCCGGTCGCCTTCTTGGCATAGCCCTTCCAGGATTCGATTATGCCACCAAAGAAGGGCCTGAAGAGTGGCTTTCCTTGCTCGTGATATTTTTGCAATAGAGTTTCCCAGCTATCAAGATGAATGTCTCGGGCATATAACGTGAGGCTGCAGTACTTCCAAAGGTATCGTCGGTGAGTCTGGTAGATTTCCTTATCGGACTTGCGGGAGAGTGCCCGCTCCAGCATATTCCTCGTGCTTGCAAAAGCAACGTCGAATTCCGTTTCCATCTGCCGCAGGAATCGGTTAATGAATATGTTGCTCTCTTGTAAGCAGACCTCTTTCTTCTCTTGAACGATGCGCATCCTTCCGTAGCTGCTCGTCAGGCCGCTTGTAGGATCGGCGTCGAGCCCCAAGGCAGCCGCCAGTTCGAGATCATCCGCCAGGGCGCCAAGGTCAGAGCCCATGCCGCCCGACTTGTCCTTGCCGTCGTACCCGCAGAGGGATGGATCGATCTTCCGCATTGTCTTGTAGAGTCGAAGGAGGCTCTCTTCGATATCTGCCAGGCCGTTGACCTTCTCTAGCGGCGCCCGTCGAAGAGGCTCCACATTCCAGTCTCTGTCTAGGGCGCATGTGTCTGTGAGCATTCGGAGTTCGTTCTGGAGGGCTTTCTGGTTCGCAACCTGAACCTGAATACCCTCAGCTTGCGCCTCCAAGTAATCGATATCTCCAGTAATAGTCTAAGTAGATTGTTTGTTAGCCATGACCCCTCATCCGCGAGACGTTACTCTAAAAAGAAATACTTACGCCAAGACCAGCGCTGTACAGCGTCAAAAGGTCATCAAGCTGCTCACACTCAGCAATAACCTGGTCTATTCCCTCCTTAATCGCATCAATGCGCTCATCCTCATCCTTGAATCGGGAAAGCCAGCCACCAGCCTGAGCCTTGTCCAGTTCACGGTCAAGGTCACTCTTCATCCGGTCCCATGTGCAAGAGCGCATCTGATCTCCGGGGACGAAGCCAGCTACATCCATCCATTCTCTAAGCTGCACGCTCTTGGGGTTCTCCAAAAGGCCTGGAATTTGGGTCGGGTCGACACCAAGTGTGGCGAGGTATTTGGCATCGTTTCCAGCAAGAATCGCGCGTCGTTCTTCCTCTTGGGGCGGCTGCTGGTCCGCTTTTGACGGCGCCTTCTCCTCGACGCTCTGTCGATTGTCCTTGACGAGTGATTGGACGCTGTTGGGCCGACTAGATTGGGGGACCGTAACTTTGACTTCCGGCACACTCGGCGTCCTCCTGTCCTCGGACTTGGGGGGTTTGGGAGGTTCAGGTTCTGCTGGTACAGGCTCAGGAGGCGGGGCCGGGCGGGGTGGCGCGGGAACAACGCTGGTAATCCCATCGGGGCCATCATCACTTTTATTCCGGGCCAAACGAAGTCGTTCGCCCGCACCACCCGGACGAGGTTTGAAGGCACCCGCGACAGCAGCAGCTTTCCATAACGAGCCAGCAATATCTCCTTTCGATCGCTTGGCCTTGATCATGGGTCCGAGACCGGGCCGGGATTCTTCTGGCTCTCCCTGGGATGTAGGTTCCGTATTAACCCTCCTTGGCTTGATCATAGGACCAAGTCCGGGGCGAGTCTCGCTCGGCTCTTCCGGTGGAGGTGGAGGTGGGGGTGGGG